>LNAC01001936.1:3354-69404 GCA_002007465.1 Ailurus styani
ATATATATATATATATATATATATATATATATATATTTTAAAGCAGTAAAAAAATAAGTATATCTGAGAAAATCAGTTAAGGGACTCACAAAATAAAAGAATGTTAAGTATGACACCCTATATCTAAAATGTGGAGAGAAGAGGAATAAAGCATGGGTTCAAACTATCAAGTTAATATAGAGTACTATATGCAGAAGATGTTATATGCAAACTGAATGTTAATGAAAAATCAAAAGCCAGTAATAGATATGCAAAGAATAAAGAGAAAGGAATCTAAGCATATCACTTAAGCAAGTTAACTAATCATGAGAGAAGAGATCAAGGGAAAAAAGAATGGAGAAAAACTACCAAAAAAAATTAAGGAGTAACAAAATGGCAATAAATACATATCTATCAATAATTACTTTGAATGTAAATGGGCCCATCTATATGCTGCCTAACAAGAGACTCATTTTAGATCTAAAGACAACTGCAAATTGAACACGAAGGAATGGAAAAGCAGTTATCATGCAAGTGGATGTGAAAAGAAAAGCAAGATAGTAATACTTGTATGGAACAAAATAGACCTTAAAATATAGTCTGCAACAAGAGATAAAGAAGGCTACTATAATCATTAAGGGAATAATCCAACAACAAGATATATAATAGTAAATATTTATGCATCCAACATGGGAGCACCCAAATACTTAAATCAGTTCATAACAAACATACATGAAATAATCAACAGTAATCAAGTAGGATAACCTGAGTGGCTCAGTTGGTTAACCATCCAATTCCTGATTTTGGCTGAGGGCATGACCTCAAGATTGTGAGATGAGTCCCACATTGGGCTCTGTGCTAAGCAAGGAGTATGGTTGGGATTCTCTCTCTTCCTCTCCATCTTCCCCTCTTAACTCCCCCACTCTCTCATTCTCTTTCTCTCAAAAAATAAATAAATATTTTAAAAAATAGTAATAAAATAATAGTAGGGGACTTTAAGACCTCACTTACCTTGATGGACAGATGATCCAAACAGAAAATCAACAATATAAGAGAGGCTTTGAATAATACACTGGAACAGATAGATTTAACATATATAGTCAGAACATTCCATCTTGACACAGAAGAATACCATTCTTTTCAAGCATATGTAACATAGTTCAGAATAGATAACATATTAGACCACAGAACAAGGTTAACAATTCAAAAAGATTGAAGTTGTTCCATGCATCTTTTCTGACCACAATGCTATGAAACTAAAAATCAACCACAAGAAAAAATCTGAAAAGAGCACACACAGAAGTTAAATAACATGTTACTAAACATTGTATAGGTCAACAAATAAGTAAAAGAGGAAATTAAAAGACTACATGAAGACAATTGAAAATGAATACACAATGACCTAAAATTTGGGGCATGCATCAATTCTATTCTAAGAAGAAAGATTAGAGCAATATAGGCCTACCTCAAGAAGCAAGAAAAATCTCAAATAAACAACCTAAAACTTAGCACAGAAAAAAAATAAACAAAATCTAAAACATGCACAATAAATAATAGAACAGATCAATGAAACCAGGATCTGGTTCATTGAAAAGATCAACAAAATTAGTAAACCTTTAGTGAGATTCAGCAAAGGGAGAAAGAGAGAGAGGGAGAACTCAAATAATCAAAATCAGAATTGAAAGAGGAGAAATAACAACAGACATCACAGAAATACAAAGATTTATAAGAGAATATTATGAAAAATTAAATGCCAAAAATTGGACAACCTAGAAGAAATAGGAGAATTCCTAGAAACATATGACTTCTCAAAATGGAATCAGAAAGAAATAAAAAAAATGAGTAAACTGATTACCAGCAATGAAATTAAATCAGTAATCAAAAACTAACAACAAACAACAGTCCAGCACCAGATGGCTTCACAGGTGAATTCTAGCAAACATTAAAAAAAGAGTTAATATCTATTCTTCTCAAACTATTCCAAAAACGGAAAAGAAAGATTCCAAATTCATTCTATTAGGTTAGCATTACCCTGATGCCAAAACTATGTAAAGACACTATTTTAAAAAAAGAATTAAATGTCAACATCTCTGATGAACCTAGATGTAGCAATCCTTAACAAAATTTTAGCAAAGTAAATCCAACAATACTTTTAAAAAATATTCACTGCAATCATGTGGGATTTATTCCCTGCATGTAAGTGTGGCTCAGTATTCACAAATCAATCAACTAAAAACTCCACCAAAAAATTACTAAAGCTAATAAATGAATTCAGTATGGTTATCAGATACAAAATTAATGTGCAGGAATTCAGCAAATTTCTATACACTAGTAATGAAACAACAGAAAGAGAAATTAAGAAAGAAATTCCATTTAAAGTTACACCAAAAATACTAAAAATATGTAGGAATAAACTTAACCAAGGATGTAAAAAAGATGTATTCTATAAAACGTTGATTTAAAAAATTGAAGACAACTGGGAAAAGGAACAACCATTCCCTGTTCATGGATTGAAAAAACAAATTTTGTTACAATGTCTATATTACCCAATGTAACCTACAAATTTAATGCAATTCACATCAAAATACCAAGAGCATTTTTCACAGAACTATAACAAATCATCCTAAAATTTGTATGGAATCACAAAAAATCCCAATAGCCAAAGCAACTTTGAAAAAGGCAAGCAAAACTGAAGTATCACAATTTCAGATTTCAAGTTATATTACAAAGCTGTAGTAATCAAAGTAGTATGGTAGTGACACAATAATAGACACATTGATCGATGAACAGAAGAGAAAGCCTAGAAATAGACCTACAATTATAAACTCAATTTACATTTAACAAAAGAAGCAAGAATATGCAAAGGGAAAAAGGAAGTCTATTCAACAAATGTGATGGGAAAAGTGAACAGTTACATGCAAATAAATGAAACTGGACCAGTTACTTACATCATACACAAAAACTTCAAAATGGATTAAAGACCTAAATGTGAGAATTAAAACCATAAGAAACCAAGAAGACACCATCAGCAGTAATTTCTCTGGCATGTGCCATAGCAATATTTTTCTAGATGTCTCCTGAAGCCAGGAATATAAAAGCAAAAATTAAACTATTGGGACAACATCAAAATGCAAAACTTCTGCACAGTGAAGGAAACAATCAACAAAACTAAACGATAACCTATGGAATGGGAGAAAATATAGGCAAATGATATCTCCAATAAAAGGTCAGTATCCAAAACATATTTTAAAAAAACTTACAAAATTCAGCATGCTAAAAAACAAATAATCCAATTAAAAAATGAGCAGAAGATATGAACAATCATTTCCCTAAAGAAGACACCCAGATGGCTAACAGACACATGAATGGATGCTCAATATCACTCATTATCAGGTAAATGCAAATCAAAACCACAATGAGATATCACTTCACATCTGTCAAAATAGCTAAAATAAAAAACACATGAAACAGATGTTGGTTAGAACATGGAGAATAAGGAACCCTCTTATACTGTTGCTTGGAATACAAACTGGTGCAGCCACACTCACAGACAGTATGGAGGTTCCCCAAAAAATTAAAAAATAGAATTACCCTACAATCCAGTAATCATACTACTGAGTATTTACCCCAAGAAATATAAAAACACTAATTCAAAGGGATACATCTACCTCTATGTTTATTGCAACACTTTTTACAATAGCCAAATCATGGAAGCAGACAAAATTTCCATTGATAGATGAATGGATGAAAAAGTATTATGTGGCCATAAAAAAAGAATGAAATCTTGTTATTTACCACAACATGAATGAGGCTAGAGAGTATAACACTAAGTGAAATAAGACAGAGAAAGGCACATAACATATGATTACACTCATATGTGGAATTTAAGAAATAAAACAAATGAGCAAAGGAAAAAGAAAAGAGGGGGGGCAAAACAGGAAACAGATCTTCATTTTGGTGAACAAATTGATGGTACCAGAGGGGAGGTGGGTGGAAGGCTGGGTGATATAAGTGATGGGGATTAAAGAGTGTTCTTATTGTGATGACCACTGGGTGATGTATGAAATAGTTGAATCACCATATTTTATACCTGATACTAAAATAACACCATATTTTAACTATATTGCAATTGAAATAAAATGAACAATTTAAAAAAGAATTATGTAAATGATATGAGTTATTCTATTATGCCTATAAATAAGATAAGCTACACTAAATGGAAAACAGTCCTAGAAACAAACTACCAAGACTGAATCAAGAAGAAATAGAGAAGTCAAATAGACATAAACAGTAAGTATATTAAAACAGCAATTTAAAAAACACTCAACAAAGTTTTTTCCTGGACCTGACAGCTTCACTGGTGAATTATACCAAATATTTAAGAAGGATTAACACCATTCTCAAATTCTTCCAAAAATAATTAAAGGGAGAGAATATCTCCTAATTCAGTCTATAAATTCAGTGTTACTTTGATAGCAAAGCCAGACAAAGACAGAGCAAGGAAAGCAATCCAGTATCCCTTACCAATATTAATGGTAAATTCCTCAACAAAATACTGGCAAACTGAATTCACCCATGTATTAAAATGATTATAAACCATGGTCGAATGGAGTTTATTCACAAAATGCAAGGATTGTTCGATATATAAAAATAAATCAATGTAATATACCACATTGAAAGGATGAAGGGAAAAATCACATGATCACCTAAATAGTAGCAGAAAGAATATTTGAAAAAAAATTAACACCATTTATGTTTAAAGACAATAAATTAGAATTGAGGTGTATCAGTTTGCTAGGGCAAATGTTACAAAGTACTACAAATTAGGTTGTTTTACAAAAGAAATTAATTTTCCCACAGTTATGAAGCCTAGAAATACAGAAGCAAGGTATCATCAAGGTTGGTTCTTTCTGGGAGCTTTGAGGGGGAATCTGTTCCATAATTCTCCCCTAGCTTTTGCTGTTTTGGTGGCATTTTTGTCATTCCTTGAGTTGTAGAAGCATGAATCCATTCTCTGCCTTCATCTTCTCATAGCATTCTCCCTGTGTTTGCTTATCTGTCTCCGAATTTTTCATTTCTATATCACTGCTGCTGAACACATTGGGTATGAGCCCAACAATAATAAACTCATTTTAATTTGATTAGTTTTATAGGTATCTTATCTCCAAATAGAGTAGCTTTCTGAGACAGTGGGAGTTATGACCTCAAAATACAAATTTTTGGAAGACACCTTTAGGTCTATAAGTGAAAGCAACTTCCTTAACATTATAAACCCATGGTTAATGTCATAATCAGTAGTAAAAGATTAAAAGTTTTGCCTCTAGAAACAGTAATAAACCAAGGATGCCTAGTTCTATCACTTCTACTCAGCATAATATTGGAAGTTCTACCCAGATAAATTAGTCAATAAAAAGAAAAATTATCCAAATTTGAAAAAAAGAGGTAAAATTAGATATGTTCACAAAGAACATTAGATTAATAAAACCCTAAAACTCCCACTATCAAACTGCTAAAGTTAAAGACAAATTTAGTAAAAAGACAACATACAAACTCAACACTTAAAAATCAACTACATTCCTAAACTTGAAATGAACAATACAAAATGGAAATTAAGAAACAGTTCCATTTATAACAAACTCAAAAGAACAAGATAGCTTAGGAATAAACTTAACCAAGGAGGGAAGAACTTGCACACTGGAAAGTACAAAACATTGCTGAAAGAAATTGAAGAAGACAAATTAATAGAAAGGCATCCCCCGATCATGGATTGGAAGACTTGATATTGTTGAGATGACAAGACTACCCAAAGTTGTCTAGATGTTTACTGCAATCCCTATCAAAATCCCAAAGGCATTTTATGCAGAAGTTTTTAAAAAAATCATCCAAAAATTCATCTGGACTTCAAGGGACCCCAAATAGCAAATTTTGAAAAAGAAGATCAAAGCAGAGTGGTGCCTGGGTGACTCAGTTGGTTAAATCTTTGCTTTTGGGTCAGGTCATGACCCTGAGGTCCTTGGATCAACCCCATGTTGGGCTCCCTGCTCAGTGGGGAGCCTACTTCTCCCTATCCCTCTGCTGTTCCCCCTACTTGTGCTCTCTCTCTCTCTGTGAAATAAAAACCTTAAAAAAAGAAAAGAAAATCAAAACATAAAGATTCAATTCCTGAATTCAAAACTTACTAAAGGCTACAGTAACCAAAACTGTGTGGCATAGGAATAAGGACAGACATACAGATAGAGGAAATAGAACAGGAGATACAAAAAAAAAAGGACTATAACATATATGTTCTTAACCAAGAAAGTGAAAAGGCAACCTGTAAAAAGGAAAGAAAAGAAAAGAAAAGAAAAGGCAACCTATTCAATAGAATCAAATACTTACAAATCATGCAGCTGATGAGAAATAAATATTCATAATATAAAGACACTGCATTAAAAGGATTCTCCAGAAAAATAGAATATGGAAAGATAGATAGATAGATATAGAAAAATAGATAGATTCTATCTATAATATTAAAAATAAGACTATATATAATAACATAAGTATATATTATATATATAGTACACTGGATATAAGTGTACTTAAGTACACTTATATATTCACTTATATATACACATATACACTTATAAGTATATAAATATATACTTATAAAATCTTATTCTTTTATGTATGACTTAGAAATTGGTACATGTGGGGCACCAGGGTGTCTCAGTTGGTTAAATGTGGGACTCCTGATTTCAGTTCAGGTCATGATCCCAGGTCTATGGGATCAAGCCCTACAACGGGCTGTGCACTCAGCAAGGAGTCTGCTTGTCCCTCTCCATCCACTCCTTTCCCGCTTCCTCAAGTGCTCTCTCTCTCAAATGAATAAAATCTTTTTTTAAAAAAGAAATTGGTACACATGATTATGAAGGTCAAGAAGTCCCATAATCTGACATCTGTAAGCTGGAAAACCAAGAAAGCCAGTAGTATATTTTACCATGAATCAAAAGGCTTGAAAACTGAGGAAGCCAATAGTATACCACTCTAAGTTCAAAGGCCTGAGAATGAGGGGACTGATAGGATAAATTCTAGTCTATGTCTGAAAGGTTGAGAACTAGTAGTTCTGATAATGTCCAAGGGCAAAAGATGGATGTCCCAGCTCAAGCAAAGAGAACAAATTTGCCCTTTTACTGCCTCTGTTTTCTTTCTTTTTTTTTTAAGAAATTCTTTTTTTTTTAAAGATTTTGTTTATTTATTTGACAGAGAGAGATTACAAGTAGGCAGAGAGGCAAGCAGAGAGAGGAGGAAGCAGGCTCCCTGCTGAGCAGAGAGCCCGATATGGGTCTCAATCCCAGGACCCTGAGATCATGACCTGAGTGGAAGGCAGAGGCTTTAACCCACTGAGCCACCCAGGCGCCCTGCCTTTGTTTTCTATTCAGGCCCTCAGCAGATTGGATGATGACTATTTACAGTAGTATAGGTAATCTCTGGTCTATCATTTCAAGTGCACATCAATTACATAGACATCCTCACAGACATTTCTTAGAAATGTTTTACCAGATATCTTGTTATCCCATAGCTCAATCACGTTGACACATAAAATTACTCATCACAAGTCCATCTATTGTCATCTTACACCCAAATACTTCAATGTTACTAGAAAAACTGGAGAGCTACATTAAAAAGAATGAATCTGGACCACATTTTTACAACATAGACAACAATAACTTCAAAATGAATTAAAGACTTAAATGTGAAACCTGAAATCATAAAAAAAAATACCAGAAAAGAAGACAAACATAGATTTCTTTGACATCAGTTGTAGTGTCATTTGTCTAGATATGTCTCTTCAAACAAGGGAAACAAAAGCAAAAGTAAACTATTGCGACTACATTAGAATAAAAAGCTTTTGCACAGTGAAAAAAAAAACATTGACAAAAGGAAAACACAGCCTAGTGAATAGGAAAAGATATTCTCAAACCATATATCTTATAAAGGGTTAATATCCAAAACATATAAATAACTTATACCACTTAACACCAGAAGAATAAACAATCCAAAAAAAAATAAATGGAGAGATTATCTGAAAAGACTTTTTTCTTTTTCTTTCTTTCTTTCTTTCTTTTTTTTTCACTGTTCAAATTTTATTTTGTATTTAAGTTGGTATGACACTTAGTTGGGTTGCATGGTCTTTTTACATTACATGACAATGTATACTATATTCTAACATATATGGTACACAAGATCCTTTAGAACAGTTATGCACAATACATGCAATACTGAATTTATACATTGGATCTGAGGATGCAACTGACTGGAAAAGATGGAATAGGCATGTTGGGTGAAGGAACCAGAAGTTATAGAACACACAGGAAATACACATCTGGTTTCAAGAGCAACTGCAGCAATATGCAATACTGGCAGTGGCGCTTCTGAGATGAACCAATTTAGGGCTACAAAGACAGATATCATCAGTATATAGCTTCAGGGTTTGGGGAACCATTTCTATTTATAACTTTAGGAAACTCATGGGTTTTTTTTAGGCCATTTTAATATTACTTGAGTTACAGATCAGATAATAAGGACAATACACACAACCTCCGACTAAAATCCTATTGTAATCCAGACAGTGAAGTGGTACATTAGAAAACTTTAAAACTGCAACTCCTTTTGGATCCCCCAAAGTGTATCTGCACTCTTCTTCAAACGGGCCTCCTTCTCAGGAGTTAGAGTCACCTTCACAACACCTGAAATTCTATTCTGTCCCAAGATGCAAGGAACACTAAGGAAGACATAATCTTTTATTCCACAGAGACCCTTAATCATCGTGGAAATCGGATGCACCCGCCTGAGATTCTTCATTATACTTTCTGCCAAATCTGCCACAGACAGTCCAATTGCCCAGGGAGTGTAGGCTTTCAGTTTGATCACCTGATAGGCACTGTCAACCACCTGTTTGTGAACCTCTTTCCATTGTTCCTTATCTGCATCAGTGCCTAAGTCAGGGTGCAGATTCTTCAGAGAGACACCAGCACACTGGAGTCTCCATGGTCCCCAAGGACCCACCTGTGACAGCTTAATGGGTGAACTCCCAGTCTTTCCCCCATTAGGTAACGGAACCAGGCTGAATCCAGATTGAAACCACTTCCAATAACACGGTTTTTGGGAAAGCCACTTATTTTCCAAGGCACATAGGTCAAGGTATCCACTGGATTGGAAACAACAAGCAACTTGCAGTTTGGGCTGTATTTTATGATATTAGGAATGATGAACTTAAAGATGTTCACGTTACGCTGAACCAAATTAAGACGACTTTCTCTCTCTTGCTGACATGCCCCAGCTGTGATAATAACCAGCTTGGAGTATGCAGTCACATTATAGTCTTTACCAGAGACGATTTTTGGTGTTCTAAGGAAAAGACTGCCATGCTGCGATCCATCATCTCTCCCTTCAGTTTGTCTTCCATGACATCAGCAAGAGCAAGTTCATCCGCCAAGTCCTTCATTAAGATACTGATGGCCCAAGCCATGCCAACAGCACCAACCCCAACAACTGTAATCTTATTCTGGGGGGTATGTTCTTCCTTAAGAAGATTCTGAATCAGCTGATCTTTGAGAGTTGCCATTTTGGACTTAGAACCAAAAGGAATCAGGTGTGCACATCGGGTAGGCGGGCGTCAGTGGCGGGCGAAGGTGGACCCGGACTTGGCAGCAGTGGCTCCGACCTGAATAGACTTTTTTCCAAAGAAGACATTCAGGTGGCCAAATGACACATGAAAAGATGGTCAGCATCACTAATCATCAGGTAAATGTAAATCAAAACCATAATGAGATACTACTTTACATCTGTCAGAATGGTGAAAATCAAAGAGACAAGAAAAAACAAGTGTTGACAAGGATGTGAAGATCAAGGAATCTTAGTGCACTATTGGTGAGTCTGTAAATTGAAGACAGCCACTGTGGATAACAGTATTAAAGTTCCTCAAAAAAATTAGGAATATCATACCATTATCATAGTATCATAGGAATATCATAACTCCATTACTGGGTATTTACACAAAGAAAACAAATACACTAATTCAAAAAGATACATCCATCCTTATGCTTATTATAGCATTATTTACAAGAGCCAAGTTATAGAAGCAACCTGTATCTGTTGACAGACAAACAGATAAGAAAAATGTGGGATACATACACACAGTGGAATATTATACAGCCATAAAACAGATGAGGAATTGCCATTTGCAGGAGTATGGGTGGACCCAGGGTGTATTATACTAAATGAAATATTAAATGAAATATTATACTAAATGAAATAAACAATGAAAGAGAAAAATTATATGGTTTCCTTTACACATGATCAAAAAAAAACCCCACAAAAGAAGTGGATAAACAAACAAAACAGAGAAGCAGTCTTATAAATACAGAGAACACACTGATCTCTGCCAGAGAAAAGGGGTGGGCAATGAATAAAATGGACAAAGTGGAGTGTGATATACAGACATCCAGGTATGGAATAAGTAATCATGAAAGTAAAAGTTATATCATGGGGAATATAATCAATGATATTATCATAGCATTCTATGGTGATAGATGGTAGGTTACTTGTATGAAATATGCAACTTTCAAAATTCCATCTTTTTCTTTGATTTTGACTTAGGTTAATGTGACTTGATGAAGTCTTTATGTTGAATCTCTTTGGGGAATTGAGCTTCATGTACTGGGTTGCTCATATTACTCCTCATATTTGGAAAGCATTCACCCATTATTTTTTCAGTAAAATTTCTACATCTGTCTCTCTCTCTCTCTTTTACTTCTGGGATTCCCATAATGTTTATTTTAATTTTTTTCTTATATTCTGTAAATCCCATAGTCTTTCTTTGCTTTTTAATTTGTTTTTCTTTTTCCCCCTCTGTTTATTTTCAAATAACTTGTCATTTACTTCATAGATTCTTTTTTCTGCTTAATCAAGTCTGGTGTTGACATTCTCTACTATGTGTGTACGTGTGTGTGTGTGTTTACTTGTGACTTTAATTTTTTAGAGCATTTAAAGTTCAAGGCAAAATAGAGGGTGAGGGACAGATTTCCCATATGTTCCCTGCACCCCACATTCATAATCTCTAATTATCAACATCTCCTATTAGAATGATACATTTGTTACAATTGATGAGCATATGTTGATACACTCTAAACACCCCAAATCCATAGTTTACAGTACAGTTCACTCTTGGTGTTGTACATTCTAAGTGTTTGGACAAATGCATAATGCTATATATCCATTGTTATGATATTAAACAGTATATTTACACTTCTCTAAAAATCTTCTGTGTCCCACCTGTTCATTTTTCTACCCCTACCAAACTCTTAAAAGTACTGTCCTTCTTACTGTCTTTATAGTTTTGCTTTCCCCAGAATGTCATATAGTTGGAATTGCATACATTATGCAGACTTTTCATATTAGCTTTTTTCATTTAATAATATGAATTTAAAGTTCTTCCGTGTCTTTACATGTGTGATAGCTCATTTCATCTTAGTGTTCTATATTCCAACATCTGAATGTGCCACAGTTTATTTATCCATTTACCATCTGAAAGACATTGTATTTGTATCCATGCTTTGACATTATGTGTAAAATTATTATGAATATCCTTGTGCAAATTTTCAGGTGGACATAAGTTGTCAACCCCTTTGGATAAATACAAAGGAGTAAGGTTTCAATGCCTGTATTTTTCATCTTTCTCTTTCTTTGTTAAACTTCTCATTTTGTTCATGTATTGTTTTCCTGCTCATTGAGTTGTCTATGTTTTTCTACAGCACATGGGCTTCTTTAAGACAGTTATTTTGATTTATTTGTCAGGAAACTTATAGATCTCCATTTTTGGTCTTGATTACTGAAAAATTATTGTTTTCATTTTATGGTGTCATGTTTCCTTGATTGTGTCTCTTGTAGTTTTGCATTATTGTCTTCACATTTGTAGGTGTATTCACCTACTCCAGTCTTTACTGACTGGCTTTGGGATAGAAGTAACTTTATCATATGGTATTTGCCTTTCCCTGATCAGTCTTCCCAGTAGGCATTCTGAGGATCCTTCAAACCTCTTCTATGGATACAACCACTCCACACATCTTGATTCCTCCTTGGGGGTAATCCTTAAAATAGCATTTTTTTCTCAATCTTACAAAGTCACTCTGGGTGCTGAGAGCTTCTCCTTTGTTTTCTCTGGTGGGAAGTACCCTAAAATGCTCAAGTCTTCGCCCAATTTGGCTGAGTTGAGCTGGCTTCTTGTGTGTTCTCCTGATTCCTCTGCAAAAACTTGCACTCACTGTCAGGGACCTTAAAGTGGGATATGATGTGATGTGTGGATCATTAGGGGTGCCCATGCACCAGTTTAAGGAGTCAGTAGCCTGGGAACACATAGACAGCTCATGGACAGCCTTCTTGATGGGGTCCAGAAAAAAACAAACAAATAACAACAAAAACAAACCAACAGAAAACATAGTAATATCTGTGTCACTTTCTGAACCCTGGTTACTTTGCTGCAAGACTCTCCCAACCCTTCAGTTTTGCCAATTGCCTCAGCATTATAAATGAAGCATTAAAGAAGTGGGCTCTTGGGCAGTGTTTCACTTGGCTGGGGAACCAGTCATTCACTCACTACACTCTCAATTTTCCCTGTGGAAGAAATCACATGTCAAGTTGGTCTCTTGAAACTGAGCTTTGTCTTGTAGGAGAAGTAACGTAGATAACTTGAAACCATTTTTATATTTTTCATTGCATCTATCTTTGGGATTTTTTATCCAAAGTTGTTCTTGTATTTCTCTGCTGGACTCCTGGATTTCCACAAAAGTACTGTTGTCCATGGTTGGTTGTCAAAATAAATATTCTGTGGATGGATGAATATAGAAAATCCCCATTCTTCCCCAGACTTCATTGTCACCAATTTTCCAACCATGTTCCTTCTGAGTCCCTGACGATCTAGCTAAACTGTTGGAAATAGCCCATAAATTGTTATGTAATCATACCTCTGGCTATTTCTTCTTACAAGCAAAGTGAACAACTGGGTACACTGCCCAAAGTTCTACACACTGGGAGGTAGAAGGGAAGTTCACCACTGTCCTTCAAGCTAGTTCTAGAGAGAGGCCGGAGTGCTGTAGCTCTTCACTTTCAGGTGGTGACTACGTATAATGCAGCATTTTTTGTAAGCCAAGCCCAAGTCTTCTTCTGTCTCTGTCAACTGATAATAGGGAATTCCCCTTGAAGTTGTAGGTGCATGCTGGGATACAGAATGCAATGTAGCAAAAGTGGGAATTATGGACATTTGGGCCACTTCTTTATGTAACTTAATTGAGCTATTAGGGCATACTCTGACCTAATCATGTATATACTACTTCCATTTGATGATGGACTGCTGCTGTGCACACTCAACATTATGGTTTGGTGAGTCAGATAATACCCAGTTTATTATGGATAACTCAGTTTGCATGGGAACTTTGTGGTCTTTGTTTAAGTGTTCAATCTCTATTAAGCCCACTAGCAAGCTAGGAACTCTTCTCAAAAGGAGTGTAGATATCTTCATATTATAGAAGTGCTTTGCTCCAAAATTATAAAGTCTTGTTCTGTGATTCACCTACATAGTTATATTGTGACTGACATGTAAATGTCTTACTAATAAATGTACAGCAGTTTTTACTTCTTTGTTACTAGGTTCAACCAGCATATATAATCACATCCACTTGCATTTGGCAATTGAGTGGTGTCATGTGGCTCTGGCCACTCCACGATCCAGTTAATTTTGCTGTATATAGGTTTTCCACTTGAGTGACTATAATTCTCACTGTAGTATCTGTCCTGCAGAATAGAGCTACCATCGAGTTCTTTAAGGATACTGGTGCTCCCCTCAGAAATTTATTTCTCAAAGTATTAATGAAGGTATATGTTCTGGACCCTCTCAATGTGGGTGAATAGATCTTAAATGACAAATTCACTGTAACATTCCAATATCCCCAAACCACTGAACCCTTTTCTCTACATTAAACAAAGGAATATCAGGCATTTCCAATTCACTCACAGTGGGCTATTTTTTTTTGATCAACACTTCAGCCAATCAGCCAAAGTGTTGGAGTACCTTTTAACTCTCAAAGCTGCAAAATTAAATTTAGAATGTCTGCTTAGAACTGTATTAATAAATAAACCCTGATCCAACTTTATATTCCTTTTACCATTATCTTACATCCTTAGTATCTATTCGTATACATGTTCCTCAGATTTCTGCTTATATAAATTGGAAAGATTAAGTAGTTCTTTGGGAATATACTGTACCTCACCTTTAAAGACCTATTGGGGCTTAAGTCTAGTTATAGTTCTGGGGGCAAAGAGGGATGGTAGGAATGGGTCCAGAAGAGAGTTACCATTATCTTCCATGACAACTGCATCAGAAGCAATTACCATTTCTTCAGGCAATGTTGGGTTAATCTCCTCAGATGCAGGTGGAAAAGGCAATAATACTGTGGGTGAGGATTCCACCTCTGCTGGGATTGGGGAAATAACTTTTGACAGGCATTGGGAGGTTATTTCTCCTGGGGATGGGAAAATCTCTTCCACTGGCAAAGATGAATAATCAGAATTTAAGATGTCAATGTCCCCATCTTCATCAGCATCTTCCCAAAAGTCTTCATCCAACTATACATGATTTCCTCATTTTACTATCAATGATCTCACTTTAAGAGTAGATACCCTGTGGTTCTAAGTTTAACTTGCTGTGCAATTTCACTAATTACAGGATGAGTTTCTATGTTTGACTTTCAACAATTTCAGCCTTATGGTTATAGGAAATAAGGCTTTCCTTCATGACACACATAGTAAATCCTAGACATTTATGTACCTTTTGCATAAAGTTACATTTTCTTGTGCATTCAACTCTGTTATACATTTTTAAATTGAGTTGCTTTTTTGTGTTGTTGAATTGTGGACAGTTCTCTAGAGAAAACATGCAAATGACCAAATAAGTACTTGTAACTGTATTCAACATTAGTAGCAATTGGAAACTGCAAAGTGAAATGACAAGAAGATAGTACTTCACATTCATTAGGGTGACTATTAAAAATAGTGTTACTGAGGATGTTATAAAATTTGAATCCTTAGTGCATTGCCTGGTGGGAATGTAAAATGGTGCAGTTGCCATGGAAAATATTTTGACAGTTTGCTAAAAAAATAGACATAACATCACCATGTGATTCAGCATTCCATTTCCAGATACATACACCAAAGAATTCAAAAGAGACTCAGACAGATCCTTGTATATACATGTTCATAGCAGCATTAGTCACAATAGCCAAAAGGTGGAAGCAACTCAAGTGTTCATCAATGGGAGAATGGATTAAAAAATGTGGTATATACCTACAACAGGATGTTATTAAGCTTTAAAAAATAATGAGATTATGACACATGCCACAACATGGATGAACCTTGAGAATATCATGCTTAGATGAATAAGTTATTTTTTTAAAGGATTTCTTTTTTTTTAAGATTTTATTTATTTATTTTACAGAGAGATTACAAGTAGGCAGAGAGGCAGGCAGAGAGAGAGAGGAGGAAGCAGGCCCCCTGCTGAGCAGGGAGCCAGATGCGGGCCTCGATCCCAGGTCCCTGCGATCATGACCTGAGCCGAAAGCAGAGGCTTTAACCCACTGAGCCACCCAGGTGCCCTGAATAAGTTATTATAAAGAGATGAGTAACATGGTTAAGTTTTAAAAAAAAAGTAATTATCAGGTAGGATAAGCTTAATTTACATGTATTCATTACCACCTTTTGCCATTCTCTACTCTCAATTGTCAAAAATAACTTCATCCCTCCTTGTTTGGCATCTACTTATTTCCTATAATGAAGAATAGAGGCTGAAGATATAACTAGGTTTAAGAAGTACTTAGGAAAACCTAAGAATGACAGAGGCTTAAAAGGATATTGAGATAGATTTATGGTGATGGATACATACCTTTGAATATTGAGGTTGTTATGGTAAGGGAAAACTATGACCTTAGATTCATTCTTTTTTAAAAAAGATTTTATTTATTCATTTGACAGAGTGAGAGAGATAGTGTACGCCCAAACAGGGAGAGCAGCAGACAGAGCCAAGAGGGAAAAGCAGGCTCCCCACTGAGCAGGACCAATCCCAGGACCAATCCCAGGATCCTGGCATCATTACTTGAGCCGAATGCAGATGCTTCACCAAATGATCCACCCAGGTGCCCAGACCTTAGATTCATTCTTAGTGATAAAGTCCTAGATGATTAATCACGGGTCCGTGTTTATTCTTACAAAAATGTAGAATACCCATAGTGTCTAGTTGTTCAACTTCCTGAGCTTCAGTTCCTAGAAGCTATAAGTCCTAATTTAGAAATGGTAAGTTGATACCTAATGTTGAGCTGAATTTAAACTATAACCAATTAGGAGAAGGTAGAAATCCATAGTGAAATGAAGACCGATCTTTGTAATTTAATCATATGTCACTTTTGTTTTCTTCTTCCTGTTAGATGAAGCTGATTAAGATGGAAAAATACAAATTAATCAAAGTAACTCTCATCCAGTAAGAAAACCTCATAAATCAATTCTCAGTTGTAGTATTTTGCTGCAATAAAATAATAATAAGCATTAACTCTGGAACATACAAATAACCCATTTAAGATGATTTTTACAAATGCTATGGGAAAAGGTGAAAAGTAACATCTGATAACTTTTCTGCTTTTCATAAACTCTAAAACATTAAAAAGAAACAGCTTCCTCTTGTACCACAGAGATTCAATTTTTAATAGTTCACCACTTATCAGCAGGCCACACAATAGTTACTACTGTCTATACATTCAAGAATAAGTTGATCTCTTTAAAGTATTAATCATAAGCTTTTACAGGATTATAAAACATCAGAAATTGATGAAACTACAGAGACCACTGATTCTAACCATTTCATGTATTAGCTCCAAATAGAATTATTGAAACACAGGGAAGGAAAATGATCTGTATAAGATCATATTGCAAATTAATAATAGGTCTGGATAAAAAAGTAGAGGGTTTGGCTTTTGATTATGCACATTTTTTTACCTTGGGCCTGGAATAATTTTCTTAGTTGGCCAGCAAGACCTACTGTATGTATAGATATGCAACTGTTTAGATGGTATAATAAAGGGAATCAGTCAAAACTTCATGACCCAAATATTTCTCCCACTGCTAAGTGTATTAATGTGCTTACACAACTAAAACAACTTTTGGGGATGGAACATACTCTCTCTGATTTTCTTGTTTAAAAATACAAATCCTCTTTCAACCAACCCACATAACCAAGGTTAAGTGAGAATGTTAAGCAGTTACCTGTTACTGAATTTTTAAGTGCAATTTACTATTTTTACCCTAATAGTCCTCTTAACAAGTGGTTAAAGGTCAGATTAAAATTGTGAGAGATAAAAATGGTCTAGATTTTATTTTATTCACCTCTTTGGTGACTAAAGGATTCCTAAGCTAGGATTATAAAAGTGGACAAATATGCAATACCGATACTGGGAAGATGAAATCTACAGCAGTATATTAGTGACATATACTCACAGTTTAGTGGGGGAGGAGACCACATGCCATCAATGACTGGCCACATGAAGTGGTCCTCAGGAATAGAGTAAACCAGGAATGTGGGAAGCAGGCATTGTAGTATTAAGAAGTTGACGTGAGGGCGCCTGGGTGGCTCAGTGGGTTAAAGCCTCTGCTTTCGGCTCAGGTCATGATCTCAGGGTCCTGGGATCGAGGCCCACATCGGGCTCCCTGCTCAGCGGGGAGCCTGCTTCCCCCTCTCTCTCTCTGCCTGCCTCTCTGCCTCCTTGTAATCTCTCTCCCTCTGTGAAATAAATAAATAAAAAATCTTTAGAAAAAAAAAAAAAAGAAGTTGACGTGATACCTGGTTCCTATGGGATGGTATATAATTGGTTTGTTTGAATACATCCATGGCCTAACAGAGAACTGAAGCCATATACTTGGGGATTAGTGGGCATTTTGTCTTCCCTGTGATAATAAGGGATATTTGGATAGGGTATCTTTCTTCGGGATTGCAATAAGGTGAGAAAATTGCAACTAGGCCATTCAAAGTCTTCCCAGTTTTTTTTCCCCAGATGTCAAAGCACATATAACACTGGTTTTAAGCATGGTAGCATTTCCAGGTAGGAATTTTCATTGGATTTTTTGTTTTTAAGACAAAGATCTATATTTTTAAGAAAGCACAAAGGGACCAAAATAATAAGTTCTTTCTTATTTCTCCACCTTATTACATTACCCCCCTCCACTTCCTACAGTGATGCAGCAATTCTTGTTTTTTTTTTATTTTCTTAAATAAAATCTATTTCATCTTCAGTACTACTTTCATTATCTCTAGACCTTTATACCTACTTTTTCTTCTTTCTGAAACTTTCTTCTTGCACAATCTTATTTTTCTGGCTAACTCTGATTCTCTCTTTAGATATCAGCTTATAAATTACTTCCTTAGGAACATATTTCCTGAACTTCTGGTTAAATCCTTCTTGTAACATTTTCAAATTTTTATTTTTTTAAGATTTTAGTTGATTTATTTATTTTATATATAGAAATTATATAAAATATAATTTTACATAAAATTATAAAAATGTATAAGATATATAGGCACCCATTCTTGTAACATTTTCAAAATACATTCTGTACTTCTTTCATAAATTATTAGACTTTTAAAAGTTCTATTTCTGCCATGAATTTGATAGAACAATGGCTTCCCCCATATGTGCATGTCTAATACTCAAATCCTGTGAATATGTTTACCTTAGATGACAAAGGCACTTTGCAGATGTTATTAAGTTATTAAGTTTATGGAACTGAGATGAGAAGATATTCCAGGTGGGCCGATCTAATCATATGTCTCCTTAAAAGTAGAAACCTTTCCTTGATGAAGTCAGAGAGATGTGGTAGAAGAACAGGAAAGAAACAAAGCATGTGAGGGACTTGATTTACCATTCCTGGCTATAAAGATATAGAAAAAAAGGCCAAGGGCCAAGAAATGCAGGTGACTTCTGAAAGCTAGAAACAACCTTCAGTTGACAGCCAGCAATAAAATGGGGAACTCAGTGCTACAATGACAAGGAATTAAATTCTACCAATTACCAGTGTGATCAAGGAAACCTAGTTTCCCTTGTCTCTAGAAGGGACTGCAACACTGCCGATACCTTGATTTCAGCATTATGAAACTCTAGGCAGAGGAAGTAATTCAGCAAACTATGTTCAGCCTTCTCTGACTTACAGAACTGTGGGATAATAAACTTGTGCTGTTTTAAACTGTTAGGATTATGATAATTTGTTATGGCAGTCATAGAAAATTAAAACTGTAATAGGCTGAAAATTCCATGAAGGCAGGGGTTATATCTTCTTTTATTCCGCTCCCCCCCCCCAGTATCCTCATGTGCAGCTCTGTGATTGGCAGAAAGTACCTCAGTTAAGGAGTATATGGGTGGCTCAGTTGGTTAAGCATATGACTTCAGCTCAGGTCATGACTTCAGGATCCAGGAATGGAACCAGGCATCAGTCTCCCTGCTCATCAGGGAGTCTGCTTGTCTTTCTCCATCTGCCCTTACCCCAGCTTGTGCTTTCTTTCTTTCTCTATCTCAAATAAAATAAAAATAAAAATATTTTTAAAAAAGAAAATACTTCAATCAAAATGTTTTGGTATCAGGAGAATCAAAAAGGAAGCAGGTAGGTAGAACCAAATTCCTATGTTCTTACTTTGAGGCAGGCAGACTTTAGAAAAATATGAAGGATATCCATGAAAGTACCATAGACCAGTTTTGTCATTAAGTTTATGATTACACCCAATGCCACCTCTCATAGCCAGCTTTATTTAGAGAAAATGGTATGCAAAAACTCTGCAATGGAAAAATTTAGCTTATGATGCCATCAGCTGTTGTATTAGCCAGCACTTTAACTCTGTTGCTTAAATCCACAGAGTGGATTTAATGAATCTGATGAATGAATTTAGACAATGAATTTGTCTAAATGAATTTAGATAATGTAACTCAAGTGCTTATTCTACACATATCTCAATTTCCTCTGTTTCTTTCCAGTAATTGCTTTAACTTCATTTATTTTTTTAGTTTTATATTAGCATATTTCAGGTACAAATCAAAACACCCTGAAAAACACCTTGAATCATTAGCTTAAGTAGCTCTATAGACCATATATGCATATAAATAATAGCCCAAGCCTATTCAGATTATTCAGAAAAAAATTAATGTGTTCTAAATGCATTTAATGCTCCTGTATTCAAATAGTTAATTTGCACTATGTTCTGTTCAGGAAAAAGAAAACTGTCACCCTGTCATTTTAGAACTTGACACTAAGCTTGTCAAAAGAGGCAGCTCTTAAATTGAATTACTGTTGACATGCAGAGAAATGGCCCTTGCCAGATGTAAAAGGCATCTGTGGCAATAAAGTGGTACAGAGTGGCTTTTCAAATATGGTCACACTGGCATTTGAATGACCTGTCTATGGCATGAAAACATGGCCTTGAAGCAATCCATTTAAGGCAGCAAACTGAAGCCAGTGAGAAACATAAAGGACCTCTACCTTATCCATAGCTCATGCCTGGCTATAATAACAGTGTAGTAATAAAGCCATCATATTCTTATCTTGTATCCAGAAGCATTCATACTTAAAGCACAGCAAGAAATAATTTGAGTTTCCAGGTCCTTAAGTATGTGGTTGGGTGAGGTAGTACATTTACAAAGTAGATTGTACAGAGAATAGAAACAAATACTACTATGATATTTTTTTCTTGTGACATTGGTGAAAAAGTTGCTGGTTGAGATATTCTGACACTGTTGTTCAGTAATTCAAAGACTAAATAATTACAACACAGTTAAATCAGTAGTACATATGAGTTATACTGATAACCAAACAACAGAGGCAGTTCAAAAATATTTACTAATTGCCTAATATGTCCCAGGTTCTGTGTTAGGTATTACCCAGAATGCATGAAGTATTCAAAACAGAGGTCATTCTTTCTCAAAAAGCTCTATATAATGGGAAGACAGATGCAAACACACACAAAAAGTCTGTTCTGAGGAAGATTGTGCTAACAGCTGGAACTTAACCACAAAAAAATAAACACTTTTCAAGTATGAATAAGACAGCAAGATCAGCAAAGTTATCATGGAGGAAGTAAGAAAGAAGTGAAATCTTAAATTATACACACACACACACACACACACACACACACACACAAAGGTATTAAGAAAAATTAGACTACGAACATGATTTCTAAGGGCAGCTTCACAACTCATAATTTAAGGTATTGATCTAGACAGTGTATTCTATTATTAACTGTTGTGTCCCTTGACCATTTCTAATTGTACCTTGAATAGAATTATCATCACTCTCAGACAAGACCAGAAAGTTTGAGATTATTTATCCCTAGAGGCCAGGTTCATCCAAGCGATTAAGCTAGAGTCAGTTCTGATCTTTCTTTCCATGATTGGTAAAAGCAAAAATCTCCTAGTTTTGTGTTGGTATATAAAGGTAAGAAATTATTTTATAAGAGGGGGGATGATTCTACTACTATATTAGATATTATTAGTCATTTATTGGGCTAGTTGCTCTACATCATATCTCAATTAGTAGGTACAATACTGTTCAGAGACATTTATTATTATCATATTTCAGATAAGAAAACTGAGACTAAGAGAGATGGAATCCCTTGCACACAATATATAGCTATAAAGTGGTGGATTCCTTGGAATGTCTGAGTCCAAAACCTTCTATTCTTTGTCACTTATGAATGTTTTTTTCATATTCTGGAGTAGATACTAGATTCTTATTCAACGAGAAAATAATGTCAAATTAAGAGAAGTATCTGTGACTCAACTTTAATGTTTTCCTTTCTAGTTTACTACTCCCTGAGACACCATATATTCCCATGTGGACCCAAAATTTCTTGGTGAATCATTTGGCATAGAGTTTTGGACACTTGCAAACCACACCTGAAATAGATAGAAATATTTGAGGATTCTGGTTAAACAGAATAGAACTGTCAGAACCAACCCCATATATTTCAAAATCCTGTCCATTTCTCTGCAAAAGGAATTTCAAATATAAGAAAATTGGAAATTCATGTAAAACAAAACCACAACATTAAATCTACAGTAGCTACTTAGTTTTTTTATTTTTATTTTTTTTATTCTTTGCCCCAGGGGTACAGTTCTGTGAATCATCAGGCTTACATCTTTCACAGCATTTACCAAAGCACAAATCCTCCCCAATGTCCATAACCCATCCACCCTATCCCTACCCTCCCACCCCCCAGTAACCCTCAGTTTGTTTTGTGAGATTAGGAGTCTCTTATGGTTTGCCTCCTTCCCCATCCCATCTTGTTTCCTTATTTTTCCCTCCCTACCACCCATGACCCCCCACCCTGACTCTCAAGTTCCTCATATCAGAGAAATCATATGATAATTATCTTTCTCTGATTGACTTATTTCGCTCAGCATAATACCCTCCAGTTCCATCCATGTCGTTGCAAACGGCAAGATTTCATTTCTTTTGATAGCTGCATAGTATTCCATTGTGTATATATACCACATCTTCTTTATCCATTCATCTGTTGATGGACATCTAGGTTCTTTCCATAGTTTGGCTATTATCAACAAGTCAGGAAATGACAGATGTTGGCGAGGTTGAGGAGAAAGGGGAACCCTCCTACACTGTTGGTGGGAATGCAAGCTGGTGCAGCCACTCTGGAAAACAGTATGGCGATTCCTCAAAAAGTTGAAAATGGAGCTACCCTACGACCCAGCAATCGCACTACTGGGTATTTACCCTAAAAATACAAAGGTAGTGATCCTCAGGGGCACATGCACCCGAATGTTTATAGCAGCTACTTAGTTTTAATAGACTTTATTTTTTGAGTAATGTTAGGTTCACAGCAATATTGAGCAGATGGTACAGAGATTTATCATATACCCCTGATCCTACATATGCAAAGCCTGTCTCATTCTCAATAACCCCCATCAGGATAGAAAATTTGTTAATATTGATAAATTTACATTAAAACATTATTATCACTCAGAGTTCATAGTTAACATAGGATTCAGGCTTGATATTATATATTCTATGGATTTGGACAAATGAATAATGGCATGCATCCAATATTATAGTATCTTACAGAGAAGTTTCACTGCCCCAAAAATTCTCTATCTACTTATGGATTATTCCCTGCCCCCTAATCTCTGGAAACCACTGATATTTTTACTGTCTACATAGTTTTGTTTTGTTTTTTTTCCAAAATTTCATGTATTTAGAAGAGAATATGTAGCTCCTCAGACTGCCTTCTTTCAATTAGTAATATGTATGTTAATTTTCCTCCATGCCTTTTGATGGATTGATATATATATACATCCTAGTAGATGTTAAGCAGTATCTCATTGTGGTTTTGGTTTTCATTTCCCTAATGACTAAAGATGTTGAGAATTCTTTCATGTGCTTATTGGCCATTTTTATGTCTTCTTTGGAGAAATATCCATTCAAGTCCTCTGTCCATTTCTTAATTGGGTACTTTTTCTTCTTGCTATTAAGTTGTAAATGTTGAGTTGTTTTTTATATGTTCTGAATATTAATCTCTCATATGATAACATGATTTTCAAATATTTTATGTTGTGCAGTCTTTTCACTCTCTTGATAGTGTTATTTTATGCACAAAAGTTTTTTTTAATTTTAATTCTTTTCATTTTGTTGTTTTTCTTCTCCATTTCATACCAAAGAAACATTGCCAAATTTGACATAATTAAACTTTGTCTCTCTATATATTTTCTATAGTTGTAGCTTTTAAATTTAGGGTTTTGTTCCATTTTTTCTTAATTTTTGTATGTGATATAAGAAAAAAGTCAAAGTCCACTCTTTTACTTATATTTTGATATACCTAATTTTCCCATCATTTGTTGTTTTTTTTCCCTATTAAATAGTCTTGGGACTGTTGTTGAAAATCAATGGAACTTAGATGTGTGGCTTTACTTCTAGAATCCCCATTCAATTCCATTGGTCTTTTTCTAATTTTTTTTATTTATTATTTGCCCCAGGGGCACAGGTCTGTGAATCATCAGGCTTATACCTTTCACAGCACTCACCATAGCACAAGCCTTCCCCAATGTCCATAACCCATCCACCCTTTCTCTACCCTCCCACCCCCCAGTAGACCTCGGTTTGTTTTGTGAGATTAAGAGTCTCTTATGGTTTGTTTCCTTTCTGATCCCATCTTGTTTCATTATTTTTCCTTCCCTACCCCCCACAGCCTCCTGCCCTGCCCCTCAAGTTCCTCATATCAGAGATATCATATGATAAAGAAGATGTGGTGTATATATATATATATGTGTGTGTGTGTATATATACACATATATATATATATATATATATATATATATACACAATGGAATACTATGCAGCCATCAAAAGAAAGCAAATCTTGCCATTTGCAATGATGTGGATGGAACTAGAGGGTATTATGCTAAGCGAAATAAGTTAATCAGAGAAAGACAATTATCATATGATCCATTGGTCTTTATGTCTGTTAAGCTAGTTCTACATTCTTCTGAGTACTTTCACTTTGTGGTAATTTTTGAAATCTAGAAGTTTGAGTTCCCCAACTTTGTTATTTTCTAAATTGTTTTGGCTACGTGAAGTCTCTCAAAATTCCATGAAATTTAGGATGTTTTGTTTTCCATTTTTTTAAATAAACACCACTGGGATTTTGATGTGGACTGCACTGAACTGTAGATCATTTTGAATAATATACACTTCTTAACAGTATTAAATATTTTAATTCATAAACACAGGATGGCTTTGTATTTACTTATGTCTTTATCCTTAAGCAACATTTTGTACTTTTCATTACACAAGTCTTTTGACTTCCTAATTAAAATTGTTCCCAATAATTTTTATATTATTGTAAATAATTATTTTCTTAATTTATTTTAGAGGTTATTTATGCTAATATATGGCAATATGGCTGAATTTTTGCATGTTAATTTTGTATACTGCAATGTTGCTGAATTTATGAATTATAACAGGATGTGTGTGCATGTGTGTAAGTGTGTGTATTCTTTAGGGTTTACTAGAAATAAAATCGTATCATCTGAGAATATAGTTTTTACAACTTTCTTTCCAAACTTAAAGACTTTTATTTCCTTTTTCTTTTCTAATTGCTCTAACTAGAATTTCTAGTAATATGTTGAATATAAGTGGCAAAAGCAAGCATCTTTTCTTATGCTTGATTTAGGGGAAAATATTCAGTCTTTCGTCATTTAGTATGGTATGAGTTGTGTTTTTTTTCCTATATGGCTTTTAGCATATTGAGAAAATCCCCTCATATTCCTAGTTTACTGTATGTTTTTATCAAGAAAAGTGCCTGGTTTTGACATATGTATATTCTGCATCAATTGATAGGCTCATTTTTTTTTCTTTCAATCCATTTCTACATTGCATTACACCAATTATTTTACCAAGGAGTTGTGGGTTCATTTCTGGCTTTCTATTCTTTTGTATTGATTTATGTGTTTATTTCTGTGTGTGCCAGTACCATACTGTCTAGATCACTACAGCTTTGAAATACAGCTTGAAGTGAGGAATTGTGATGCCTCCAGCTTTGCTTTGCTTTTTCAAGATTGCTTTGGCTATTTGGAGACTTTTGTGGTTCCATACAAATTTTAAGATTGTTTGTTCTAGCTCTCAAATGCTCTTGGTATTTGTTTAGGGATTGTATTACACATGTAGATTGCTTTGGATAGTATAGACATTTTAAGAATATTTGTTCTAATACATGAGCATGGATTGTGGTTCCATTTCTTTGTGTCATTGCCAATATCTTTCATTAAATTTTTATAATTTTCAGAGTACAGACCTTTTACTACTTTAGTTAGGTTTATTCTTAGGTATCTTATGGTTTTTGGTACATTTTTTCTAGTTTTATTCCATTGTGGTTAGAAGGATACTTTTTATGACTTCAGAATTTTTAAATTTATTAAGATTTATTTTGTGGAAGAATCAATAGCCAAGACCAGCCCAAATTGCTAACTCACTTAATTATGAAGTAAATAAATGAAGATGTGATCATGATGGATTGTGCTTCAAAGCAATTATAAAGCTTCCATCAGCTGCATTTACATGGCTGATTATATGAATCTTGTCAACCGTCTGGCCAGCTACATTGTTGCTGAAAAAATGTGAAGGATACATTTCACACCAGAAGTTCTCAATGTGGAACAGAAAAAGCACAGACAGAAGTAAGAAGCAGGTAACCGGGAGTAAGTAAGCTCACCAACCATCTGCAAAAGTCTTTAAGAGGACTTGCAATTCCCTCCAGGGAGGAAATGAAAAAAACATTCTGATAGTGAGTTTTGTTAAATTTTAGAAATGGTGACCAAATGCAGCATGCTTGAAGAGGATCTCCCGTTAGGAAACATTGCTTAGTCCTCATTTACTCACTGGAACCTCTGAGGATTTCAGTTTATCTTTTTGGCCTCATAGACAGTGAGGGGCTCAACATAAACAGGAAAAAGACACACCGCAGGCAGCTACTTGGAGGGTGTTGATTGAAAACTTTGATCACTCTACCCCATTCACTGATTTCTCACCTCATTCACAGAGAATAATTCAATTAAGGGGCACCTTGACTGGTTTGTGATTAATATATTCAGCTATTCATCCCCTCAACAATCTCTCACCAAAATTACTAGAAGGAGGAAAACCCAGCAGAGGAAAAATTCAGAGACTGTGACCTCTGCCACAGAACTATTGGATATGGGCATAAACATTATGTCAGAAATGGAATTCAGGGTAAAACTTGTCCAGGCAGTGACTAGATTGGAGGAGACCATTAGTGGCAACATAGAATCCCTAAGGGCAGAAGTGAGAGGTGATCCAGCGGAAATCAAAAATACAGTCAAGGAGATCTAATCTAATCTACTCGAGCAGCTAGGATAACTGAGGCAGAAGATTGAATTAGAGATTAGAAGATAGTCTGATAGAGAAGCAGGATCAGGAGGCATGGAACAAAAAACTTAGAAGCCATGAAAACAGAATTAGGGAAATAAATGACACCATGAAACATTCCAATGTCAGAATTATTGGGATCACTGAGGGGGTGGAGAAAGAGAGAAAACTAGAAGAGGTAGTTGACAAAATACTGGATGAAAATTTCCCTAATCTAGGGAATGGAACAACTGTTCATGTCCCAGAGACAGAGAAGACACCCACCAAGATCAATGAGTCAATGAAGAATAAACATTATTAAAATGTCTATACTGCCCAGAGCAATCTATACTTTCAATGCCATCCCAATCAAAATTTCACCAGCATTTTTCAGAGTGCTGCAATGAACAATCCTAAAATTTGTATGGAAGCAGAAAAGACCCTGAATAACTAAGGAAATGTTGAAGAAGAAAAACAAAGCTGGGGGCATCACGTTGCCTGATTTCAAGTTTTACTACAAAGCTGTGATCACCAAGACAGCATGGTACTGGCACAAAAACAGACATATAGTCTAATGGAACAGGGTGGAGAGTCCAGATATGGACTCTCAACTGTATGGTCAAGTAATCTTCAACAAGCAGGAAAAAATATCCAGTGGAAAAAAGACAGTCTCTTCAATAAATGGTGCTGGGGAAAAATGGATAGCTATGTATAGAAGAATGAAACTTGAGTATTCTCTCACACCATACACAGAGATAAACTTGAAATGGATGAAAGACCTCAAGGTGAGGCAGGAATCTTATAAAATCTTAGAGGACAACATAGGCAGTAACCTCTTTGACATCGGCCACAGCAACTTCTTTCAAGATACGTCTCCAAAGGCAAAGGAAACAAAAGTAAAAATGAACTTTTGGGACATCATCAACATAAAAAGCTTCTCCACAGCAAAGGAAATAGTCAACAAAACAAAGAGGCAACCCACAGAATGGGAGAAGATATTTGCAAGTGACCTATTAAGAACTTCTCAAGCTCAATGCCCGAGAAACAGATAATCATGTCAAAAACTGGGCAGAAAACATGAACAGACACTTCTCCAAAGAAGACATACAAATGGCCAACAGACACATGAAAAAATGTTCATCATCACTAGCCATCAGGGAAACTCAAATCAAAACTACATTGAGATACCAGACACCAGTTAGAATGGCCAAAACCAACAGGTCAGGAAACAACAATTGTTGGAGAGGATGTGGAGAAAGGGGAACCCTCTTTCATTGTTGGTGGGAATGCAAGTTGATGCAGCCACTTTGGAAAACAGTGTGGAGGTTCCTCAAAAAATTAAAAATAGAGCTACCCTATGACCCTGCAATTGCACTACTGGCTCTTTAACCCAAAGATACAGATGTAGTGAAAAGAAGGGCCATATGTTTCCCAATGTTCATAGCAGCAATGTTCACATTCGCCATACTATGGAAATAGCTTAGATGACCTTCAACAGATGAATGGGTAAAGAAGATGTGGTCCATATACACAATGGACTATTACTCAGCCATCAGAAAGGATGAATACCCACCTTTTGCATCAACAAGGATGGGTCTGAAGGAGATTATGCTGAGTGAAATAAGTCAAGCAGAGAAATTCAATTATCATACGTTTTCACTTACTTGTGGAACATAAGGAATAAAATGGAGGACTCTAGGGGAAAGGAAGGAAAAGTAAATTGGGGTAAATCAGAAGGGGAGATGAATCATGAGAGACTGTGGACCCTGAGAAACAACTGAGGTTTATGGAGGGGAGGGAGGAGGGAGATGGGTGAGCCTGGTGGTGGGTATTAAGGAGGGCATGTATTGTATGGAGCACTGGGTGTGGTACATAAACAATGAATCTTGGATCACTGAAAAAATAAAATTAAAAGTGGGGCGCCTGGGTGACTTAGTGGGTTAAAGCCTCTGCCTTCCACTCAGGTCATGATCTCAGGGTCTTGGAATCTAGCCCCACGTTAGGCTTTCTGCTCAGCAGGGAGCCTGCTTCCTCCTCTCTCTCTGCCTGCTTCTCCGCCTACTTGTAATCTCTCTGTCAAATAAATAAATAAAATCTTAAAAATAAATAAATAAATAATAAAATTTTAAGAATCAAAAAACAAAGCAAAACAAAAAAAAAAGATTTGTTTTGCGGCTCAACATTTGATGTATTCTGGAGAACGGTATATATACATTTGAAAATAATGTGTATTCTGCTGTTATTGGGTAGAGTGTTCTCCATATATCCGGTAGGTCTAATTGTTTTATGGTGTTAAGTCCTTTATTTCATTATTTTACCCTTGTCTTTTTGCTTATTCTATATGTGAGAATGAGATATTGAAGTCTCCATTTATTATTCTGGATCTGTACATTTTTCTTTCTTAATTTTGTCAATTTTTGCTTCTTTTATTTTGGGGCTTTGTTTTTACATATGTATCCGTTCATGCTTGTTATATCTTCTTGATGAATCAAACCTTATTCAACATATAATATACTTCTTGGTTTCTTGTAAACTTTTGTTTTTAATATCTATTTAAATAATAAATATATAGCCACTTCAACTCTTATTTGGTTAATCTTTTCTTGGAATAACTTTTTCTATCCTTTTACTGTCCACCACTGTATTTCATTGCATCTAAAATTAGTCTCTTAGATGGTATATAAATGGATCATGTCATTTTACCCATTCTTCCATTATGTGTTTTTTAATTGGAAAATTTCACCCATTTGCATTTAAATTAGTGGTAAGGAAACTCTTACTTCTGCCATTTACGTACTTTAAATATCTTATATGTGTTTTCCTTCTCATTTTCAAGTTGACTTTTTATTGATTGAGCATGCCCTTGGTTGTTGTATACCTCAGACTATTTTTCATAGGCCTGGCATAGTTGAGTTGTACAGTTTCTGGTTGTTTTTTGATGTTTCTGTGAAGGAATGGGAGTTTGGAATTTCCTACTCTATTATTTTTTCATGTTTTTCTATTCAATGATAATTTATTGGCCTCTATTTCTTTTTACATTCTTTCTAGGAAACTTATGGTCATCTATCACACACATTATTTAAGTCTGCTAATACTCTGTTGGCTTCATATTTAACAATGACTTAATTTGTACCTATAGGTAGTTGGTGTGAATTTCATTTGCTTCTTTGTGTATAAATAGGTTTGTGGCTGCTCTTCTTCATTAAAGTGAAATTTGAAAGTGGGATCTGTGTATATGGCCAAGATGCGTCATTATACAAGATTTCATTTAAGGTGCAAGTATATGGAGTCTGCCAATAAAATGTGGTAGATTGTGGGAACCTCCGTAAGTGACAAAATGAGGGGATCTTTAGTCAGGTATATTATACCACCCTGGGAGCCCTAGATATGTGTAGGTAGTTTATTTATTTTGTTAGAAAATAATCTTATGTATTTTGCCTACAGGTAAATACCAAGTTACAAATCACTCAAGAAGGGGTGTGCGTGTTTCTGTGTGCATGTATGGAAGGGAGCTAAGTAGTGGTGCTGCCCTGTTTTTAGCTACATATTATTCCCAAGTTCTGGCCTTTGTAGAGCCTCTCTGATGTTCCTCTGGAAAGACTGGATCTTATATCAACACTTGTACACAAACTTTGTTCTACTTTATTTGTCAATATTATCTCATGATTCTGTTCCCTCTCTATCGTATACAATTAAAAAAATACTATCTATCGTTGTATAAGAGTTTGCAAAAGAATGGAAGTGGAAAATGTGCTTAGTTCACTGTGTTGAAATGGCAACATTCAGTATGTTTGAGGTTTTTTTTTTTAAGATTTTGTTTATTCATTTGACACAGAGAGAGAGAGATCACAAGTAGGCAGAGAGGCAGACAGAGAGAGAGGAGGAAGCAGGCTCCCCGCTGAGCAGAGAGCCCGATGTGGGCCTCGATCCCAGGACCCTGGGATCATGACCTGAGCTGAAGGCAGCGGCTTTAACCCACTGAGCCACCCAGGCGCCCAGTATGTTTGAGTTTTGTGTTATAATGTTTATGGCCCAAAAATTCTGTTGAAAGGAATTTTGGGGTACTATACTTACAAAATGAAAGAATGAGTGGTATTCTAGAGGGAAAGTGTATATGTCTGTTATAGGCTGATTAGGCTAATGTAAGAAAGAAAAGAAAAAATGTGAAAGAAAAAAATCAAGTACCTTAAACTGTGAGGTATACAAGACTAAAATTCTATAGGCAAGATTTATTTTTTTTTAAGATTTTATTTATTTATTTGACACAGAGAGAGAGATCAGATCACAAGGAGGCAGAGAGGCAGGCAGAGAGAGAGGAGGAAGCAGGCTCCCCGCTGAGCAGTGAGCCCGATGCGGGCCTCGATCCCAGGACCCTGAGATCATGACCTGAGCTGAAAGCAGAGGCTTTAACCCACTGAGCCACCCAGGCGCCCTATAGGCAAGATTTAAAGTGGGAAAAAGATAATCTGGAAAGAATATCCATTGAACAGTTTACTTATGTGACAAATGGAAAATTATGAGCAAAAACTTTTACTTATTCTGTTATTAAAATTTATTACTGTTTTAAGTTAATATAATTGAGACCAAGTGTCATTTTAATATGCTTCTATACTTTCCTTATAAATATTTACTGTAAAATAACTGAAGATTAACCATTTGTGAACAGCTAGAAAATAGTATATTTTGGAAGTTTGAAAATTATGTACCACTTGAACTGAGGACTGCCTTAATGAAATTAGCTATAACAAGATCAAAAAGTGTTATTATAAGGGAACAAATTACAATACCTAGAAATTACTTCATCATGTCATGAAAGGAATGGTAATTATTTTTTTTCTTTGGGTTTCAAAGAATTTAGAGGTTTAGAGTAGAATAATGGTGGGGCAATAAAGCAGTGGTGTTTAAGAGTAAACAAACAGTTCAACTAAAAAATTTACCACTACCTCTAAATTGTCACACCAGTTTTAAGACCTCACCTGGACAAGTCACTTAATCTCTGAGCTAAGCCTATAATAAGAACTTAATAAATTCTAGTTATGTTTATTGTTTTCTCCAACTTCATTGAGATAAAATTAACATATAACATTGAATAAGTTTAAGGTATACAATGTGTTGTTTAATACTTATATACACTTATATACTTCAATATGATCACCACCATAATGTTTTTTATATTACTTATTAGACTATGAACTACATGAATTCATAAACTACAGATTAATAATTATTTTGTTTCAAGAGCCTAACAAAATGTTTGACACATAGTAGGATTTATCTAATGTTCAATAAATAGATTTTTTAAAAGGATGAAAAGTATGGATATAAATGTTGATGTTTTGTTTGGACTCATTGAAATGTGTTTATATATGGATATGTGGAGTGCATAAGAATGTGTGTGGGGGGGTATTTTTGGTATGCTGATTGTACAACCACAGAGGAAGGGATCACACTGCCTGATTAGGGTTAAGGCCAGTAGATGGTAAAACATGTGGGAATATTTTTATCATGTTTCCAAAATCTTTGCCCGCCAACTTTGATACCTAACTGGACCATAAAAATCACTAGAAGTTATTAATTATCTAATGTTTTATTTTTATGATATATTTAATTTTCACAGTGATGTATGAAGTAGATGATATCATATTTCTGTTGTGTAGGTGAAGAATCAGAAGCACAGAAAAAAAATATACAATTGATATCTAAGGTCACACAGGTAATAAATAACAGACCTGGATCTTGAATTAGACCTGCAAGTTGTCTTACCTGCCTTGACCACTGTTATGTATAAAACATGAGAATCACAGCTGACACAGGTCCCTTATGAGAAGATAATTCGAAAGAGGATAGGCAATGACTTTCTTTCCTTTTTAAGCATGTGGGATTATTACCAAAATTATAAAAGTGTGGAGAACTTAACAAGTAGAAAGAAAGCCAAATTAATCCAAAATTGGAGTACTTAAAAGTCAAAAGCATGCCTTGCTCTGACAGTATTTATTTTGTCTCTAATTTACTCAAGATCATTTAAGCTGAATATAATTTCCTCATTTAATTCACTGAACATTATATTTCAGTAGCATTGAATTATTGTGATGATACTATTTAACATTTGTTAAATAACAGCAATGAATTTTGCATTATAGAGACAGTGGGATACACATCCTTGTTCTATTGCCTTGGGAAAAAGCTTCTTGGCTTGCCTTTGAGGGAAAGAAATATAAGACAAGGAGAAGTAAAAGGCAAAAGATTTATATAGTCTGAAGAGAAAGCAGAGTATAATGCTAAGCAAAGCAATCAGAGAAAGATAAATACTGTATGATTTCACTCATATATGGAATTTAAGAAATGAAATAAATGAATGAAGGAAGAAAAAAAGAGAGAGACACAAACCAAGAAGCAGACTCTTAACTATAGAGAACAAATGGATGGCTGAAAGAGGGGAGGTGGGTAGAATGAATGAAATGAATAATGGGGGATTAAAGAGTACACTAATCATGATGAGCACTGATTATTGTACAGAACTGTTGAATCACTATATTGCCCCCTTAAAAAATATATGTTATCTATACTGGGATTAAAACTAAGAATTTAATTTTTTTAAGAGAGTAAAAGGATAAGGATGCTTAAGAGAAAATACAATAATAACCATAAACCCAAACAAAACAAAATAAATACCTCTCTTGTTGTATGGGGCTAGATCTATGGAAATAGTTATTGAAATTTGTCTTTAGTACAAATGACATATCTGATAAAGGGTTAGTTTCCAAATTAAATAAAGAACTTATACAACTGAACAGCCAGGAAACAAATAATTCATTTAAAAATGGGCAGAAGACACAAAGAGACATTTTTCCAAAGAAATCATCCCTATGGCAAACAGACACATGAAAAGAAGCTTAATATCACTCATTGTCAGGGAAATACAAATCAAAACTACAATGAGATAGCACCTCACGCCAGTCAGAATGGCTAAAATTAACAACACAAGAAATAACAAGTGTTGGTGAGGATATGGATAAAGGGCACATGTACTTTTGGTGGGAATGCAAATTGGTGCAGCCACTCTGGAAAACAGTATGGAGATTCCCTAAAAAGTTAAAAATAGAACTACCTATGATCCAGCAATTACATTGCTATGTATTTACCCCTCAAATAAAATAAATATTAATTGAAAAGAATATGTGCACCCAACATTTATAGTAGCATTATATACTCTAGCCAAATTATGGAAAACAACCCAAGTGTCCATCAACTGATGAATGGATAAAGAAGTCGTGGTGCAAGTATACAATGGAATATTACTCAGACATTAAAAAGAGTGAAATCTTGCCATTTGCAAGGACATAGATGGAGCTAGAGAGTATCATGGTAAGTGAAATAAGTTAGTCAAATAAAGACAAATATCATATTATTTTACTCATATCTGGAATTTAGGAAACAAAACAAATGAACAAGGAAGAAAAAGAGAGAGAAAGGCAAACCAAGAAACACTCTTTCTTTTTAACTTTTTACAGGCATTTTTAATACTTTGTTTTTAATGAGTCATGTTACATTTTCTGACTCCTAAATTAGGGTGTATCAGAAAATACTTATTCTGCTTAAAAACAAACAAACAAGAATTTAAGAGGTAAATAGGACTACTAAGGGCCATATAATTAATCATCTAAAAGTAGTGTCTCTTAACCATAGAGAACAAACTAATGGTTACCAGAATTGAGGTGAGTGGGGTGATGGGTTAAATAGGTGATAGGGATTAAGGAGTGCATTTGATGTGATGAGAACTAGTGTGGTATTGAAATGTTGAATCACTATATTGTACACCTGAAACTAATATTACACTATATACTAACTAACTGGAATTTAAATAAAAACTTGAAAGACACAAACACAAAATTTAGGAAAAAGATCTGAGGGGACTTTATTTTTCTAAAGAATATATACAAATGGCTAACAGGTACATGAAAATATGTTCAACCTTACTAGCTATTAGAGAGAGTCAAATCCAAAGGTTAGTGAGGTATCATCTCACATCTCTTAAAATTACTAGCATTAAAAAAAATAAGAGATAACAAACGCTGACAAGAATGTGGAGAAAAGGGAAAGCTTGTGCACAGTTGGTAGCATTGTAAATTGTTATAACCACTATATAAAACAGTTCCTCAAAAAATTAAAACTATAAATGCCCTATGTTCCATCTCAGAATATATCCAAAGGAAATGAAATCAGTAATTTGAAATGGTGTCTGCACCCATGCATTCATAGCCACATGATTTAAATAGCCAAAATAGGTCTACTAATGGATACATGGATAAAAATAAAAACAAAATATATCACTTCGCTCAACACTTATTTTGATTAGTATGAATTCATGTATTTGATGGATATCAGTCATGATCTTTATTTAGGAAATATCTGTGGGGAGAGAGAAACAGAAGCAGGTAAAATTAAATTTTGGAAAAGATGAAGTGGACACTAAAGATTTGTTTTCTGGTTATTCCATTGTATAAGTACTTCATTTGTTTTGGATACTAACCCTTTATCAGATACATCATTTGCAAATATCTTTTCTCATTCCATAGGTTGCTGTTTAGTTTCGTTGAGTGTTATTTTTAAAGATTTTATTTATTTATTTACTTATGAGAGAGAGAGAATGGGGGGAGGAGCAGAGGTAAAGGGAGCGAGAAAATCTCAAGCTAACTGCACTGAGCTTGGAGCCCTATGTTGGTCTCGACCTCACAATGCTGAAATCATGCTGTGAGCCAAAATCGAGAGTTGGATGTTCAATCAACTGAGCCACCCAGGCACCCCCCCACCTTTTTATGGCTTGCAGAAGTTTTTTATTTTGATGAAATCTCAATAGTTTCTTTATGCTTTTGTTTCCCTTGCCTGAAGAGATTTAGCCACAAAGAAGTTGCTACTGTTGATATCAAAGAAGTTACGGCCTGTGTTCTTTTCCAGCATTCTTATGGTTTCAGGTCTCACCTTTAGGTCTTTGATCTATTTTGAATTTGTTTTGGTGTATGGCGTAAGAAAGTGGTCAAGTTTCATTCTTTTACATGTTGTTTTCCAGTTTTCCCAACACCATTTGTTGAGGAGACTGTCCTTTTCTGATTGGCTATTCTTTCCTGCTTTGTTGAAGATTAATTGACCATAGAGTTGTAGGTTTAATTCTGGGTCTTCTATTCAGTTCCACTGATCTATGTGTCTACTTCTGTGCCAGTACTACACTGTCTTGATCACTACAGCTTTGTAATGTAACTTGAAATCTGTAATTGTGATGAGTTCAGCTTTGCTTTTCTTTTTCAATGTTGCTTTATCTATTCAGGGTCTTCTGTGGTTCCATACAAATTTTAAGATAGTTTATTCTAGTCCTGTGAAAAATGCTGGTGGTATTTTGATAGGGATTGAACTAAGTGTGTAAATTACTTTGAATAGTATAGACATTATAACAATATTTGTTTTTCTAATCAATGAATGTGGAATGTGTTTGCATTTCTTTGTGTTGTCTTCCATTTCTTTCATTATGTTTTACGGTTTTCAGAGTACAATCCTTCACCTCTCTTGTAAGGTTTATTTCTAGGTGTCATATGGTTTTTGGTGCAATTGTAAATGGATGTGATTCCTTAATTTCTCTTTCTGCTTCTTCATTATTGGTGTATAGAAATGCAACAGATTTCTGTACATTGATTTTGTATCCTGCAACATTAATGATTTTATCATTTCCAGGTGTTTTTTTTTTTTGGTGTAGTGTTTTGGATTTTCTATATAGAGTATTATGTCATGTGCAAATAGTGAAAGTTTGACTTTTTTGTTGGTTTCAATGCCTTTTATTTCTTTTTGTTGTCTGATTGTTGTGGCTAGGCCTTTCAGTATTATGTTAAATAACATTGATGAGAGTGGGCATTCCTCTCTTATTCCTGACCATAAAGAAAAAGATCAGTTGTTCCCTATTTAGGATAATATTAGCTGTGGATGTTTGACATATGGCCTTATTAATTTGAGGTATACTCCCTCTAACCCTACTTTGTTGAGAATTTTTTATCATGAATGTATGTTGTTCTTTGTCAAATGCTTTTTCTGCGTCTATTGAAATGATCATATGCTTCTTTTGTTTTATTTATGTGGTGTGTCATGTTGGTTGATTTGTGAATTGAGTCACTCTTGAATCCCATTTGATTGAGTTGAATGATACTTTTAATGTATTGTTGAATTTCTTTTGGTAGTGTTTTATGGATAAATTTTCCATCTGTGTTTATCAGAGATATTGGGCTTTAGTTCTCAGTTTTAGTGGTGTCTTTATCTGATTTTGGTATCAGGGTAATGGCTATTTATATTATTATTATTATAATTAAATAATTTTTATTTTTATTTTTTCAGCTGTATCAGTCCTTTATATATTTTGTGTATTAACCCCTTATTATATATATATATATATATATATATATATATATATATATATGGCTTCTAAATACTTTTTCCCATTCCATAGGTTGTCTATTCACTTCGTTGATGGTTTCTTTTGCTGCACACAGCTTTTTAGATTGATATAGTCCCACTGGTTTATTTTTTATTTTGTTGATTGTGCTTTAGGTGTGATTTCCAAAAAAAAAAAAAAAAAAATTAATTANTAAAGCTTTCTTCCTATGTTTTCTTTTAGGTGTTTCATGGTTTCAAGTCTTATATTTAAGCCTTTAATATGTTAGTGTTCATCAGAAATGAATGGATAAAGAAAATGTGATATTAATAAAATGGAATACTACTCAGCCATAAAATATAAAATATTATATTTTTGAGAGCATGGATGGACCTAGGAAGTATTATATTAAGTGAAATAAGTCAGAAAAAACACATACCGTATGATTTCACTTATGCGTAGAATCAAAAAAAAATGTGTGAATATAACAAAACAAAAACAGCCTCATAGGTACAGGAAACAAGCTGTTGGTTACCAAAAGAGGAAGGATTGTGTGGAAGGCAAAATAGGTAAAAGGAATTAAAGCTGCAATAAACATAGATGTATCTACATTTCTTCAAACTGATATTTTCACTTTCATGGATATATATCCATAAGTGGAATTCCTGGATCCTATGGTATTTCTAATTTTAAACTTTATGGTAACCTCCATACTATTTTCCAAAGTGGCTGCACCAATTTACACTCCCATCAACAGTGAATGAGTGTACTCTTTTTTCACAACCTCACCAACACTTGTTATTTTTTATATTTTTGATAACAGCCATTTTGACAAGTGTGAGGTGGTTCTTTTTTGTTTTGATTTTCATTTCACTGACGATTAGTGATGTTGAACATCTTTTCATGTGCTTGTTGATGACTTCTTTGGAAAGTGTTTTTGAAATCTTCTTCAATTAGGTTCTTGTTTATTGACATGAAGTTGTATAAGTTATTTATATATTTTGATATTAATCCATTAATGAATGTATGATTTGCAAATGTTCACTGGTTTGCCTTTTAGTTTTCTTGATGGTGTCCCTCATTGTGCAAACCTTTTTAGCTTGATGAAATCCCATTTGTTTATTTTAGTTTTTACTGCATTTGGCTGAGAAGAGTGGCCCAAAAAATATTGCTAAGAATAATGTCAAAGAGTTTAGTGCCTATGTTTTCTTCTAGGAGTGTTATTGTTTCAGTTCTTTTTTTAAAAGATTTTATTTATTTATTTGACAGAGAGAGATCACAAGTAGGCAGAGAGGCAGGCAGAGAGAGAGAGAAGAGGAAGCAGGCTCCCTACTGAGCAGGGAGCCTGATGCGGTCCTCAGTCCCAGGACCCTGAGATCATGACCTGAGCCGAAGGCAGAGGCTTTAACCCACTGAGCCACCCAGGTGCCCTGTTTCAGTTCTTATATTTAAGTAATTAATTCATTTTGAATTTATTTTTTGTATACTGTGTAAGATAACACTACATTTTCATTCTTTTGCATGTTGCTGTCCAATTTTTGCAACATTTATTAAAAAGACTTCTTTTTCCTCATTGTATATTCTTCCCTCTTTTTCATTAATTAATTGACCATATACACATGGGTTTATTTCTGTACTTTCTATTCTATTCCATTGATCTATGTATTTGTTTCCATGTTAGTATCATATTATTTTGATACAATAACTTAGTAATATATTTTGAAACCAGGGACTATTATACCTCCAGCTTTTTCTCTTTTCAAGATTATTTTGGCTATTTGGGGTGATTTGTGTTCCCATACAACTTTTAAGAATTTTAGTTCCAGTTTTGGGAAAATACTTTTTGACATTTTGGTGGAGATTGCATTGAAACTATAGATAGCTTTGGGTAGAATAGACATTTTAACAATACTAATTCTTCTAGACCATGAGCATGGAATATCTTTCCATTTATTTGTGTTACCTTTAATTTATCAATGTCTTATGGTCTTCAGAGCACAGGTATTTTACCTCCATGGTTAAATTTATTTCAAAGTATTTTATTCATTTTGATGCAATTGTAAATGGGATTGCTTTCTTCATTTCTCTGATAGTTTTTTCTTAGTATATAAAAATGTAACAGATTTTTGCATATTGGGTTTGTACTCTGCAACTTTGTTAAATCTGTTTATTTCTAAGAATTTTTTGGTGGAGTCTTCAAGATTTTCTATATATAAAATTATAGTGGGGGCCGAGGGGCGGGACTGGAGGAGGGTGGTTTGGCATGGGGGCCATTGACTCCAGACAAATAAACGTGGAGTCCATCTTCCACGAGAAACAAGAAGGCTCACTTTGTGCTCAGCATTGCTTGAATAATCTATTGCAAGGAGAATATTTTAGCCCTGTGGAATTATCTTCAATTGCACATCAGCTAAATGAAGAAGAGAGGATGAGAATGGCAGAAGGAGGAGTTACTAGTGAAGACTATAGCACATTTTTACAGCAGCCTTCTGGAAATATGGATGACAGTGGTTTTTTCTCTATTCAAGTTATAAGCAATGCCTTGAAAGTTTGGGGTTTAGAACTAATTCTCTTCAACAGTCTGGAGTATCAGAAGCTCAGGATTGATCCCATAAATGAAAGATCATTTATATGCAATTACAAAGAACACTGGTTTACAGTTAGAAAATTAGGGAAACAGTGGTTCAACTCGAATTCTCTCTTGACGGGTCCAGAATTAATATCAGACACATACCTTGCACTTTTCTTGGCTCAATTACAACATGAAGGTTATTCTATATTTGTTGTTAAGGGTGATCTGCCAGATTGTGAAGCTGACTAACTTCTACAGATGATCAGGGTCCAACAGATGCATAGACCAAAACTCATCGGAGAAGAGTTAGCACAACTAAAAGAACAGAGAGTCCAGAAAACAGATCTGGAACGAGTCTTAGAAGCAAATGATGGGTCCGCCATGTTAGACGAAGATGAGGAAGATTTGCAGAGGGCTCTGGCACTAAGTCACCAAGAAATTGATATGGAAAATGAAGAAGCAGATCTCCACAGGGCTATTCAGCTCAGTATGCAAGGTAGTTCCAGAAGTATATCTCAAGATATTCCACAGACATCAGCTACACATCTTACTTCAGAAGAGCTCTGGAAGAGAAGAGAAGCCTACTTTGAAAAATAAAGTAGTTGGTACAATATTAAAATTGCATATTCAATGTGTTAAAAAATTAAAAATATATATATTGTCCACAAATAGTAAACTTTCTACTTCCTCTTCAAATTTGGAAGTCTTTTATTATTTTTCTTCTTACCTAATTTATCTGACTGGGACTTTCAATAATATGTTGAATAAAATTGGTGAAGGTGGTTTCTTTTTCTTGATCTTAGATGAAAAACTTTCAGGTTTTCACATTTGAGAATGGTAATGGTTGTTGTCTTATAAAAATGGCTTCTATTATTTTGAAGTATGTTCTTTCTAAACTCATTTTGTTGAGTTTTTATAATGAATTTTGGATATTGAATTTTGTCAGATTTTTTCCCACATCTACTGATGCGATCATATGATTTTTACCCTTCATTTTGTTAATGTAGTGTGTCATGTTGATTAACTTGTTAAAGATGGACTATCCTTGTATCCCTGTAATCAATTTCACTAGGTCGTGATGTATGACACTTTTAATGTATTACTAAATAGATTTGCTAATATTTTGATAAGGATTTTGTATCTATGCTGTAATATTCCTTCTTTCTTTCTTTCTATTTTTTTCTCTTATTTACTGGTTTCATTATCAGGTTAATGATAGCTACATAAAATGAGTTTGGAAGTGATCCAAACTCTTCAACATTTTAGAAGAATTTGAGGAGGTTAGGCATTACATCTCCATTGAATGTTTGCTGAATTTACCTCTGAAGCCCTCTGATCCTGAGATTTTTTGGGGGGATGGTAGTAGGTTTTAATTACTGATTCAAATTATTTTGTAGTAATCAGTCTACTCAGATTTACCACTTATTCATAATTTAGTCTTGGAAGATTATATGTTTTTAGGTATTTTTCCATTTCTTTCTAAGTTTCTAGTTTGTTGGTATATAATTGTTCATAGTGGCTTGTTATAATCTTTGGCATTTTTAAGGTGCCAATTGTAGTTTCTCTTTCATTTCTGATTTTGTTTATTTGAAGTCTCCCTATTTTTTTCTTCGTTAGTCTGCTAAAGGTTTGTCCATTCTTTTATGTTTTTTAAGAACTAGGTCTCACTTTCATTTATCTTTACTATTGTTTTTTTAATCTGTAATTAATTTTTACTCTGATCTTTGATATTTTCTTCTTTCCACTAACTTTGGGATTCATTTTTTCTTTCTCTAGTTCCTTTAGGTGTAAGTTAGATTTTTTTATTTGGAAGTTTACTTGGTTATTGAGGTAGGCTTATATTTCTATGAACTTCCTCCTTAGAAGTGTTTTTCTTGCATCTCATAGAATTTGGTATGTTGTATTTCCACTTTCATTTTTTCTCAAAGTATTTTTTTTCATTTCTTTTTAGATTTCTTTATTGAAAGTTTAGTTACTCAGTAGCATGTTGGTTAATTGCCACATATTTGTGATTTTTCCAGTTTTATTCTTGTAATTAATTTCCAACTTTATATTAGTATAATCAGAAAAGAGGTTTGATATGATTTCAATCATCTTAAATTTACTGAAACTTGTTTTGCAGCTTAACACATGATATATACTGGACAATATTCCATGTGCGCTTAAGAATGTGTATTTTGGGGCGCCTGGGTGGCTCAGTGGGTTAAAGCCTCTGCTTTCGGCTCAGGTCATGATCTCATCGTCCTGGGGCTGAGGCCCGCATCGGGCTCTCTGCTCAGCAGGGAGCCTGCTTCCTCCTCTCCCTGTCTCTCTGCCTGCCTCTCTGCCTACTTGTAATCTCTCTCTCTGTGTCAAATAAATAAATAAAATCTTAAAAAAAAAGAATGTGTATTTTGCTGCTTTTTGTATGGAATATTTTGTATATATCTATTAAGTCAATCTGGCTTACTGTGTCACTTCAGGCTGGTGTTTCCTTATTGATTTTCTGTCTGGATGATCTATTCACTGATGTAAGTGGGGAATTAAAGACCCCTACTATTATTGTATAGTTGTACATTTTTCTCTCTAGGTCTATTGATATTTGCTCTATGTATTTGGGTGACTCAATGTTGAGGGCATAAATATTTACAAATGTTATATCCTAGTGTTGAGTTGACCCTTTTTACATTATATAATGTCCTTAATTTTCTCTCTTTAAATATTTAATTAATTTATTTATTTGAGAGAGAAAGATAGTGAGAGAAACATGAGCAGGGAGACGTATAGAGGGAGAGGGAGAAACAGTCTCCCTGTTCAGTCAGGGAGCTTGACTTGGGGCTCAATACCAGGATACTGAGATCACAACGTGAGCAAAGGCAGACACTTAAATGAGCTACCCAGGTTCTCCCCCCCATGTTTGTCTTTTATTATAGTATTTTTAAAACTCTATATTGCTCAATATAAAAATTTATTCTCCAGGTTTTTTTAGTTCTATTTTCATAAACATTTTTTCCATCCCTTCACTTTTAGTCTGTGTATCTTTCCATCTGAAGCATATTTCCTATAAGGAGCATATATATAGGTCTTGTTTATATATAACAAGGCCTATATATAGGCCTGATGTGGGACTTGAGCCAGGGACTCTGGGATCATGACCTGAGCTGAAGGGAGACACTTAACTGATTGAACCACCCAGGTAACCTTTTGTTGTTACATTTAAAATCTTTTTTTTGTGTGTATGTCTTAATTAATATTTTTCAGTTGTAATTTTTTACTATGTTTGCCTTTTAACTTTTATAGTAGTTTTATAGGTGGTTATTTTACTACATTTAGTGTATATTTTTACTAATGATGTTGATACTTTTACATATTTTATTGTTACTAATTAGTGTTCTTTCTTTTTAGCTTAAAGAAATCCATTTAGTTTTTACTGTAACGTCAGTTCAGTTTAACTTTTGATTTTATGAAACACTTTATCTATCTTTCAATTATAGATGATAACCTTTCCTAGTAGAGCTTTCTTGATTGGAAGTTTTTGTTTTTGTTTTCTTTTCAAGCTTTGAATATATCACAACACTCCCTCCCTTCTAACCTGTAAAGTTCTTTTTACAAAATCCACTGATAGTCTTGTGAGGGTTCCCTTATTGTAGCAAGTTGAGTTTCTTTTGATGCTATGAAGATTCTCTTTTTTATCTTTAACTTTTGACATTTTAATTATAATACATCTTGACATGGATATATTTGATTTTATGTTATTGTGAATTATCTGGGCTTCCTGGATCTGGATGTTTGTTTCCTTCCTCAGATTGCAAATATTTTTCAGTCTTTTCTTTCTTTAAATAAATTTTCTGCCCCTTTCTCTATCTCTTCTCCTGTGGGACCCTTACAGTCCAATGTTTTTCCATTCGATGTTGTCCCATTAGTCCCTTAAGCTATCCTCACTTTTTAAAATTCTTGTTCTTTTTTATTCCTCTATATGGATGAGTTCCACTGCCTTGTTTCTAACCCACTAATCTTTTCCTCTACTTTATATAATCTATTTAACATCTTTAGTGCATTTTCAGTCCAGTTATTGCATTCTTCAGCTCTGTGACTTCTGCTTGGTACTTTCTTATATTTTCTGTTATTTTGTTGACATTCTCACTATGTTTATCCATTCTTTTCCAAAGTTTTGTGAGCATGTTTATAGGCATTAACTTGAACTATTTATCAGGTAAATTATTATTTTATTAAGATATCATGTTTCTAAAATTTATCTTGCTTTTTATTTTGGAATATGTTCCTCAGTTTCTTCAGTTTGCTTTACTCTGTGTGTTCGTTCCCACATATTAAGTGAAATGGCTATCTTCCCAATCTTGAAAGTTTGGCCTCATGTAGATAATGAAACTTGTCATTCAACCTTCCCCTAGATTTTGCTTATCTCTTGAGCCTTTGTGATTGTCTAAGCAATCTAATTTATTCTTGATATATCCTAAAATTAGTGGGTATGCCAAGACCTGTCAATCTTCCAAAGGAAGGGAGCTTAGCTCCTAGTTACAGAGTGATTAGGAGCCAGACTCTCAGGTTGTAGCTTTTAAAGTAGGTAAAAATATACATTCACATGAATCAACAGCCATATAACCTGCTAGACTCTAGGCCAGGGAATCTAGAGGTTTCCTCTTGGCAACAGATGCAAAAATTGAGGCTTCAGACTAGGGTATAAGCCCTCCTGGAAGGTACCAGCTATCTTTAGCAAGGCCATGGAAAACACAAATAAAGCATCATTCAGCCAACATGGGGATCTGCTAGTCTGGTGTCTGTGCAATGCCTTGATCAAGGTAGCCTTCCAAGAACTGTGTTTCTGATTGTTACAGCCTGTGGGACTTGGGAATGCAAGCCTCTTGGCTGCTACAGCCAGTGGATCAAAGAAAATCCCCTGCATGGTCTGAGTGTGTCCCCTGGCTTTAGCAAGACAGCTGAAGTGTACAGGGGCAGGGTGTGCTTATTGGATTTAACAGGCTGTGGGAGACTGTAGTAATTGTGTTCACCTGCTCATTTTTACCAGGACAATGGGAAAGTGGAGTTATTGCCTGTCCCTGTCAACTTTAGCAGGGCACTGTGAAATCACAGGTATCCTACATGCCTGGCAGCATTAACTGAGCAACAGGAGAGTGCAGGGATGACATGAACCATACCTCTGACTTTCACTGGATAGAGAGTGCAGGAACCATGTGCACCCACAGCATTTAGAAAAGCAGAAGTAGAGTGCAGAAACTGTACATACCTGCCAGCTTTGGCAGGACAGCTGGAGAGTGCAGGAACTAAATGTACTTGGTGGCTTTAACAGGGATGCTGAAGAGTACAGTTAGGGTGTTCTCACAAGCTGTAGCAGTGGAAGAGTGGAAGACTGCATGGACTGCATGACCCTGCAGGTTTTAGTAGGACAGCTAGAAAGTGCAGAACTGCACATCCCCGCTGGCATTAGCATTTCAGCTGAAAAGTGCAGCAGTGGGGCCTGCCTTCTAACTTTAGCAGGGCAATGGGAAATTGCAGGAACTGTGCCATCCTTCCCTATACTTGCCAGGTAGAGAGAGTGCAAAATTGGTGCCCACAAGAGCCTCCATCTGAAAGAGGCCCAGTAGGTCCCTGCCCTCTGGCTAACTCTATAAGATTAGCAAGTGGATCTCCTTCACGAATAGTTAAGGCATTTACAAACTTTTATTTTTGGACTGGACCACAGGGGAACTGAGTTTGCATGTGAGCTTTTTAAGAGTGTATCTCAGTTTCCTATAGCCTTTGAGTCACTCAAACATAAGCCAAAAGCAGAAATTTCAAGCACAGACATTTTGGGTTTCACTTCTCTAATACAGATCTCAAGGGTTAAGATGCCTGTTGTGTGTCACAAAACCCTCACTCTTCAGTGTAAAGCTTCTGCTTTGTGGGATCTCTATTGGGTTTGGGTCACAAAGCCTGAGGTGGGGCTTTGGGGAAGACTGTGTCTCTGTCTATCTTACCCATCTTGATTTGGTTCTTTTATCCTTTGTTGTGGAGGAGCTAGTCAGACAGTTTTCAGGTCTTTTTTAATAGGGGTTATTACAGATGTCACTGTATTTTCAGTGTGTTTATGGGAAGAGGTAAGTTCGGAACTGTTCTATGCCAGGTTTAAATATCTAAAGCAGGAGATAAATTTTTGCTGGAGAAAGAACAAAAACAAACAAACAAAAAAGACTTTCTTTTTCCTCGGCCAACTTAGAGTAAAATGTACCAGTCATCAACATCCATTCATGCACCGAGTTTCCAATCAATATTTAGAACATCATTCACAAGTATGAATTAATATCCAAAAATATTCAGATATATAGAAGAAACCTTCAATGTGAAAGATTGATTAAACAAAATAAAATGTTGATTGGTTTGCTTAAAAAGAGTCAAGAAGATACACCCTTAAAACATGAATATGAGGTTATGGAAAAAAATCAGAGATAAATAGAGATTCTAGAGTTTAAACATGAACAGGTACTTTCCTCCCAAATTCAATACACTTAAAAATAGAAACACTTTCAGAGATGTAGATATGAAGCAGAAAGTTTGAGGTAATATGAAAAAAATGTTTAGAAGACTAATTTAAGATATTCAACTAAATGGACAAATTTTCCTAACACTGCTACCTCCCTCCTAAGTTCCCTGGAAGGCATACCCTCACCAGGTGGCCTGACTGGGTCTCATTAACACCAAACAGAGCAAGCATATCCCACAACATGCAGAGAGTCGGTATGGTTGACTGCACTAAAAGGAAAAGTAATTCAGACACATAAGCAACAGAGTATAAACAACACACATAGGATGTTCTCTTGAAGTCCCAGGTTCTGGTGAACAAAAGACTCTGCTCTGAAGGACACTCCAGGACCTTGTCTACATGAAGTCAGTATGTTCAAGACCAAAAGACATATATCTGACTTTATTAACACAAAGAAACAGACACAGAGAGGCAGACAAAATTAGGAGACAGAGAAATTTGTCCCAAATGAAAGAACAGGACAAGGCCATGGACAGAGACCTAGACAAAACAGACAGAAGTAACATACCTGATAGAGAACTTAAAGCAGTGATCATAAAGATACTCACCAGACTAGTGAAAAGAATGGAAGACATGAGTGAGACCTTTAACACAAAGATAAGGAATAACATAGTAGAGAAAAAATAAGCAGAGATAAATGGTTCAATAATATAAATGAGACAAACCCTTGATGGAAGAAAAAGAGGAAGAATTAGTGACCTTGAAGACAAAGTAAAGGAAAATAATCAACCTGAAAAGAGAGAAAAGAATTATGCAAAATGAGAAAAACCATAGGGAAATCAGTGATTCCATCAAATGTAAAAACATCCATATTATAAATGTGCCAGAAGAAGAAGAGAAAGAAAAGGAGGCAGAAATCTTATTTCAAAAAATAGTATCCAAACCTTCTCTAATCTGGGGAAGGAAACAGATATCCAGATCCAGGAGGCACAGAGAAATGCCAACAAAATCAACAAAAGCAAACACACAACCAAGACATATTGTAATGAAATTTGCAAAATATAGTAATAAAAAAAATTCTTAAAATAAGCAAATGCGGGGCCCTGGGTGGCTCACTTGGTTAAGCCACTGCCTTCAGCTCAGGTCATGATCCTGGAGTCCCAGGATCGAGTCCTGCATCGGGCTCTCAGCTCCACAGGAAGTCTGCTTCTCCCTCTGAACTTCTCCCCTCTCATGCTCTCTCTCTCTCTCTCTCTCTCTCTCTCTCTCAGATAAATAAATAAAATCTTTAAAAAAATCAGCAAATGCAAAGAAGACAGTAATGTACAGGGGAAAACCCATAAGGCTAACTGGAAATTTTTAATAGAAACTTTTCAAGCCAGAAGTGAGAAGCATGATTTATTTAAAGTATGTAATGGAAAAATATGTAGCCAAGAGTACTCTATCCCAAAGCTGTCATACAGAATAGGACAGATAGAGTTTCCCAGACTAACAAAACCTAAAGGAGATCATGGCCTCTAAACCAGCTCTGCAAGAAATATTAAAGAGAACACTTTTAGTGGAAAGGAGAGACCATAAGTGACAGTATAAGGGCAGGAAACAATAAAGCAATAAAAATGAATATTTCTGTAAAAAAATCTCTCAAGGAACTCACAAAATAGAAGTATGTAAAATATACCTATACAGACAGTTATATATAGAAGAGGTTATATACAAACCTAGTGGTAACCATATATCATAAACCACAAATAAATATACAACAATAAAGAGAACAAAATCCAAATATATCACTAAAGAAAATCAGCAAACCATGAAAGAAAGACAAAGGATGAATGAAAATCTTCAGAGAAAACCACAAAACAGATAATAAAATGGCAATAAATACAGATCTATCAGTAATTACTTTGAATACAAATGGACTAAATGCTCTAATCAAAAGACTTAGGGTGATTGAATGGATATAAAAAATAAGACTTATCATATGCTCCCTACAAAACTAATTTTAGATTTAAAAGATCCTGCAGATGGAAAGTGATGGGATGGAGAAAAATATATCATGAAACGGGTGTCAAAAGAAAGAATAGCAATACTTCTATCAGACAAACTAGATTTTAAAACAAAGACTAAGAAGAAACAAAAAAAAAGGACATTATATAATAATAAAGGACAATCCCACAAGAAAATATGACAATTGCAAATATTTATGCACCCAACATAGGAGCATCTAAATACATAAAACAGCAACAAATGTACTAACTTATAATAATATAATAGAAAGGAACTTTAGTACTCCACTACATCAAAGGATATAGCATCTAAACAGAAAACAACAAAGAAACAATGTCTTTGAATGACATACTCTAACAGATTTAATATATACATATATGTATATGTATATATATATACATATACATATATATATATGTATATGTGTATATATATATATATATGTATATATATATATATATATATATATATATAGAACATTCCAAACTAAAACAACAGAGTACATATTCTTTTCAAGCATACATGGGACATGTTCCCGAATAGATCACCTATTAGCCCACAAAATAAGTCTCAACATATTCAAGATCAAAATCATAGCATGCATCTTTTTTTTACCATGACACTATGAAACTAGAATTCACTCACAAGAAAAAAATATGGAAAGACCACAAATACATGGAGCTTAAATAACATGTTATTAAACAATGAATAGGTCAACCAGGAAATAAAAGGAGAAAGAATAAATAAAAAAAAAATACATAGAACAACTGAAAATGAAAGCCCAATGGTAAGACCTTTGGGATAAAGCAAAAGAGTCTATAATAGGGAAGTTTATAACAATAAAGGCTTAGCTCAGGAAGTAAGAAAAATCTCAAAGAACCTAAGCTTCCACCTAATGGAGTCAGAAAAAGAACAACAAACAAAACATAAATTCAACATGAGGAAGGAAATAATAAACATTAAAGTAGAAAAAAAATGTTATACAAACTAAAAATAAAACACATTAGAATAGATTGATGAGATCAAGAGCTGGTTCTTTGAGAAAATCTATAAAACTGATAAATTTCTGGGCAGACTTCTCAAGAAAAAAAAAAAAGAACTCAAATATCACAAATGAGAGAGGAGAAATCACAACCAACATCACAGAAACACAATTATAAGAGAATACTATGAAAAAACCATATGCTAACAAATTGTGAAACCTGAAAGAAATGAATAAATTCCTAGAAACACTTAAACTACCAAAACTGAAACAGGAAGAAATAAAAAAATTGTACAGAACAATAACCAGCAAAGAAATTAAATCAGTAATCAAAAAACTCCCAACAAATAAAAATCCAAGATCAGATGACTTCACAGGCAAATTCTACCAAACATTTAAAGAAGAGTTAATACTCTTCTCATACTATTTCATAAAAAATGGAAAAGGAAAGAAAACCATAATTCATTCTATTAGTTCAACATTAATATAAAAACCAGATAAAGACACCACAAAAAGAGAACTATAGGCCAATATCCCTGATGAACATAAATGCAAAAATCCTCAACAAAATACTAGAAAACTGAACTCAGCAATACGTTAAAATTATCATTCAGCATGATCAAGTGGGATTTATCCATCGGTTATAAGGATGGTTCAGTTTGTAAATCAATCAGTGTGATAAATCACATCAATAAGAGAAACAATAAGGACCACTTGATCACTTCAATAAAAGCAGAGAAAGCATTTGACAAAGTACAACATCCATTCATGATAAAAAAGAAAAACAACAAAGCAGGTTTAGAGGGAACATACATGAAAATAATAAAGGCCATATATGAAAAAGCCCCAGCTAAGATCAGGAACAAGATAAGTATGTCCACTCTCTTTGCTGGCATTCATATAGTACTGGGAGATTTAGCTTCAGCAGTCAGACAACAAAAATAAGAGACATTCAAATTGGTAAAGCAGAAGTAAAACTTTCACTATTTGCAGATGACATGATACTATATATAGAAAACTCAAAAGACTCAACCAAAATATGCCAGAACTGATAAATGAATTTAGTAAAGTCTTGAGATACAAAATGAATGTACATAAATCTGTTACATTTATACACCAGTAATGAAGCAGCAGAAAGATAAACAATCCCACTTAACAACTGTACCAAAAGCCATAAGATACCCAGGAATAAACCTAATCAAAGAGGTAGAATATCTGTACTCTGAAAACTATAAAACATTGATGAAAGAAATTGAAGACAACATAAGGGAAAGACATTCTATGCTCATAAAATGGAAGAATAAGTACTGTTAATATGTCTGTATTACCCAAAATAATCTACATATTTAATGCAATTACTGTCAAAATTCCATGAAAGACCCAAATAGCCAAATAGCCAAAGCAATCTAGAAAAAGAAAAGCAAAGCTGGAGGCATCACAAATACCAGACTTCAAATTACATTACAAAGCTGTATTAATCAAAACGGTATGGTACTGGAAAAAAATAGGCATAGGTCAATAGACCAGAATAGAAAACCCAGAAATTAACTAACAACTGTATGGACAATTAATCATTGACAAAGCAGGAAAGAATATCAAGTTGGAAAAGGACAGTCTGTTCAACAAATTGTGCTGTGAAAACAACACAGCAATATGGAAAAGAAAGAAACTGGACCACTTTCTTACACCATAACACCAAAATAAATTCAAAATAGATCAAAGACCTAAAAACGAGACATGAAACCATGAAAATTCTGGAAAATACAGGTGATAACTTCTTTGACATCAGCTATAGGAATATTTTTCTTAATATGTATCCTGAGATGAAGGAAACAAAAGCAAACATAAACTACTGGGACTTCATCAATATAAAACAAAAACAAAACAAAACAAAACTTCTGCAGAGTGAAGGAAACCATCAACAAACTAAAAGACAATCTACAGATTGGGAGAAGATATTTGCAAATGTCATGTGATAAGGGGTTAATATCTAAATATATAAAGAACTTTCAAAACTCAACTCCCAAAAAAACAAATAATTCAATTGATAGATGGGCAGACAACATAAACAGACATTTCTCCATAAAAAACATACAGATGGCCAACAGACACATGAAAATATTCTCATCATCACTTACCATCAGGGAAATGCACATCAAAACTACAATAAAGTTTCACCTCACACCTGTCAGAATGGCTAAAATCAACAACAGAAGAAGCAACAGGTATGGGGAAGGGTGTGAAGAAAAAGGAACGCTTGTGCACATTTGGTGGGATTAGAAACTACTGCAACCACTGTTATAAATGGTATGGAAGTTCCTCAAAAAGTCAAAAATAGAACTACCCTATGATCCAGCAATCACACTACTGGTTATTTACACAAAGAATTAAAAAACAAACAAACAAAAACAAAAGAAAACAACAACAAAAACAAAAACCTCAAAGGGATATACACACCCCAACATTATTCACATTAGCCAAGATATTGGAAGCAGCCCAAGCATCCATCAATTGAATGGATAAAGATGTGGTATAGATAGAAGATAGATAGATAGAGAGATAGATAGATAAGAGATAGATGATAGATATTATTCAGCCATATAAAAGAATGAAATCTTGCTATTTGCAATGACATGGATGGAGCTAGAAAGTATAATGCTAAGGGAAATAAGTCACTCATAGAAAGACAAATGCCATATGATTTCACTCATACATTGAATTTTTTAATTTTATTTATTTATTTGACAGAGAGAGAGAGAGATCATGAGTAGGCAGAGAGGCAGGCAGAGGAAGAGGGGCAAGCAGGCTCCCCACCAAGCAGAGAGAGCCTGATGCAGGGCCCGATCTCAGGACCCTGAGGTCATGACCTGAGCGGAAGGCAGAGGCTTAACCCACTTAGCCACCCAGGCGCCCCTCATACATTGAATTTAAGAAACAAAGCAAAAGGCCAAAGGGGAAAAACAAGAGAGGAAGAGAGAAGAAAAGAAAGAGAAAGAAAGAGACAGAGATAAAGAAACAGACTCTTAATTATAAAGAATGAACTGATGGTTACTGGAGGAGAGGGTTGGGGGGTTAAATAGATGGTGGGATTTCAGGAGTGCACTTGTCATCATCAGCACAGCGAGATATATAGAATTGTTGAATCACTTTTTTTTTACATCTGAAAATAATATAACACTGTATATTAAATAGAACTAAATAAAAACTTAAAATATTTGTAAGCATGCAAATAATTTTTAAAAAGCTTTTACATTGGGTTGTTAAGATAAGAAAGCTTTTTCATTTGGATATGAGGAAGAGGAGTCAATAAGTATAGGCAACTGTGCTAAGAATGTAACAGTGAAGAGGAGGGGAAAAATAAGAGAAAAGCAAGAGCTCTGTATGAGACTTGATTTTTCTCTTTTCATACATTCTTACTTGTAAGTTCCTTAAGTTCTTCTTTAACAACTTTAAAAAAAAACTATGATATAACTTAGTGTGTTTATACATTTACAGAAATAGAATATAAACTACAAAATTCTGGTGCAGGTGATCAAGGCTGGTATTGTGTCTCCAGTTATAATAGATAGAGTTTCTTTTAATCTTTTTCCTCCATTTCCTAGTACATGACTTCTTTTTTCTTTTTTTTAAGATTTTATTTATTTATTTGACAGAGAGAGAGATCACAAGTAGGCAGAGATGCAGGCAGAGAGAGAGGGGGAAGCAGGCTCTCCACCGAGCAGAGAGCCCGATGTGGGGCTAGATCCCAGGAGCTTGGGATCATGACCTGAGCCAAAGGCAGAGGCTTAACCCACTGAGCCACCCAGGCACCCCATGACTTCTTTTTTCAAGATCACATCATAGTTTAAATGGCAGTTCAGGGGGCACCTGGGTGGCGCAGTCAGTTAAGCTTCTGACTCTTGTTTTTGGCTCAGGTCATGATCTGAGTCATGAGATGGAGCCCTGCATGGGGCTCTGCACTCAGCACAGAGTCTGCTTGAGATTCTTTCTCCCCCTCTCTTCGCCCCTCCCATTTAAGCTCTTTCTCTAAAGTAAGTAAACAAACAAATATTTAAAAAATAAATGGCAGTTTAGTCTATGTATTAGATCCATGTTATCATGAGTTGGAAGGTGGCAGGGACAGATGACAAAATATTGACCCCCTGGATGAGTTCACCTCTTATAAATATATACCTCCCAGATTCAGTGGGGAATGTGCAACATAGGATGCCTAACAGAGAATATTACATTTACCTCACAGGCTGAAGCGATCTTCTTAGTTTCTTATTGAAGAAAGACTAGATCCTAATATCAGAACCTCATTTTTTCCTTACACATTTTTTTAAAATTTTTATTTACTTGACAGAGAAAAAGAGAGAGATCATAAGTAGGCTGAGAGGCAGGCAGAGAGAGGAGGAAGCAGGCTCCCCACTGAGCAGGGAGCCCGATGTGGGCCTCGATCCCAGGACCCTGGGATCATGACCTGAGCCGAAGGCAGAGGCTTTAACCCACTGAGCCACCCAGGTGCCCTTCCTTCCACATTTTAATGTATATTGTCATATGCAGTAAAATCCCATATGTTCTGCCCTTGAGTGTGGACTTAGTCATTTTCATTAATCCATTTGTGGGCTAAGTAAAGCACCAACTCAGGAACTATATCAGGACTGGTACAATCAAGAGTCTGATATTTGGGACTACTTGATAATCGGGAAGTCTTACGGAATACTACCTTCATTAAACTCATTTCCTTTTTTATTGTTATTCATTACACAGTATCCTGGATATTCAAATTCCAGAAATTTAAATGAATTACTAACATCAATGTAATTGACCAATCCATTATGAGCAAGACATCTCTATTGCTCAGTTCATTTGACCATAGGGCAAAAATACAAAAGTTGCAGTTTTCTAACCTCATACTATTCTGGCATTGCTTCTTCTCCACTTCGAATTTAACTTGTTAAATGTCTGCAAAATAATAAGACCTTATACCTACAGAAATGCTAAGTCTTTGGCATACATTATCTTCTTTAGTGTTTATAAAAATCTGGCCAAAAATTTGTTATTGTCTACAATCTGTAGCAAATAAGCTGAGGCTTAGAAAGATTGAATAACTTATCCATGCATAACATTGTGGTGGAAAGTACACCATTTTATAAACTATGCTCCTAAGGAGGTTTTTACAATGTGTGATTTGACACTCACATACCTGTGATTTGGAGTGGTACATGTTTAAATGATTATAAAAACTATAGTAAGTATTTATTCATTTTAATATATTTGAAATATAAAACAGATACTTTGCCAATATTGAGTGGAGGGTTACATAAATGTCCATTAGATAAACCTGGTTGATAATGTTGTTCAAGTCTTCTATATACTTACCATCTGTGTAAATGTTCTATCAATTATTGACACGGAAGCTGAAGACTTAAGCTATAATTGTAGCTTTATTTTTCTCCTATATTTTGAAGCTATATTTTAGATGCATACACTTTCAGGATTGTTATGTTTTTAAATGAGTTAATACTCTTATTGGTAAAAAACCCTCTTTCTTTAGTGTTCTGAAGTCTATTTGATCTGATATTAATATAGTTATTTCAGGTTCATATTAATTAGTGTTTTGATGGTATATGTTTCTATATCCTTTAATTTTCAATAAACCTAAATTTATGTATAGTAAGATTCCTTCATTCAGTGCATAATTGGGTTTTACACTTTTCTTTAATTTTTATAGGCATATAATTTACATGCAAACAATGTAAAAGTTTAAGGTGTACAACATAATGACTTGATTTATATGTATTGCAAAATGAGTACCATAAGTTCAAAAAAAAAAAGTAAAAGAAAACACTTCCATTTGCAACAATGTGTATGGAACCTGAGACCTGAGGGCATTGTATTAAGTGAGAAAAGTCAGACAGGGAAAGACAAATATTTTATGCTCTCACTTATGTGTGGAATCTAAACAAAAACAAAAACAAAACAAAACAAAATAAAAAAACATAGAAAAGGAGACCATATTTGTGTGTTTACCAGAGTCAGGCAGGGGGTGGGAAACTGGATGGACATGGTCAAAAGACACAAATTTCCAGCTATAAGAAAAATAAATACTAGAGTTCTACATTTTTATCCAATCTGACAATTTCTGCTTTTTAATGGAGTATTTTTTACTTATTATGCATAACTATCAAATTAGTTTGGATTAAATCTTTCTACTTTTTTTTAAATTTCCAATTTGTTCACTATTTCTTTGCTGTCCTCCTTCCCTGCCTCATTTTGAATTAATGAATATTTTTGCCAATCCCATTATATCACAACTATGGGTTTAATTACCACTTTAAAAAGGTATTATTGGTATGTATTCTTACATCCAAGCAGTAAATAACTGGAAATTGAAGTTAAATATTTATTTTTCAATATTATTGATTTATTTTTCAATATTATCAAATTAATTATATATTTAATAACTATATATACATAACTATATAATTAATATATATACTTTATATATGGTATATATATTATATATTATATATTATAATTATATATATTATATATAATTTTTTGATAATATTTAAAAAATATATATATATTCCCAGGTTTGAAGAAATGAGTGTAAATCCAGGCTGGTCATTATATAATCTTCTCCAGACACCATGCACCATGGCAGTAACACTATGAAAGAAAGTTGCAAGTCTGATACACAGATTGTTCTTACCACTTGTTAAAAACAATTCTGTTGACTTTGATAAAGAAAATTCATGATGATAATCACAGATCTGATAGTTGGTTTTCTTATTTGCATGACTATTCGTTTTTCTTTTGTTTTTTAAATGTGTATAATTTTGGCTCTCTAGAATTCCATTAAAATGTTAAAAACATCAGAATTTTATTTCTTCTACTAGGTTGTGAGTTGCTTGAAGGCAGAGAGTACTTCTTATATAATTTATAGTATCTCACACTGCTGTACATACTCTAGGTAGTATTCAGTAAATATTTGATGATAAATAGTTTCAAAAGGTCTCATCTTCCAACAAGTGAAGGAGATATTTTACATTCAAAGATTTCAAAATAAGAGAATGCTAAATATTTATATTGCTTTAAGTTTTGCATAATTCATGGTTATTAGTTATCTTAACTGTCATAATATTTCACCATTTCTTAAAAGTTAAGAAAAAAATACCCTATGACATTTGTGCTGTGGACTGAGAATAGAGATACACAGAAGAACATATCAAAAGCAGAGAATAAAACAAAGGGTGAGAAACCAGAGAAAACTAAAACAGAGGTAGAGAAAAGTAAAGAAAAAATGTGGGGACATAGAAAAGAAGAAAGAAAAAGATACAACCACAGAAAGTGAGACTGGGGAGAAAAGATAGAAAATAGAAAAAGTGAGAAATGGTAAAAAATAAACTAGGATTAAAGATATATACAAGTATATACAGGGGTGGTTCAGTCATTATAGTGTCTGCCTTCAGCACAGGTCATGATCCCTGCTCAGCCAGGATCCTGCTTCTCCCTCTTCTGCTCCCACTGCTTGTGTTCCCTTTCTCACTGTCTCTCTCTCTATCTCCCTGTCAAATAAATAAAGAGAATCTTTAAAAAAAGATATACACAAATATAGAGGAACTATGAAAAAGAAGTAGAGAAAGACTGGGTAAAGTAGAGTGAGATGATTTTATATCAGAGCAAGATGGAGTAAGCATACTCCATCCCTTCTCTCCCACTGATTGCAAATATAATACATTTTCACGATGAATAAGTCATCTATCTGGGGATCTGAAAAGTAAATTATACCAGGCAGATTGGGGAAGGAGATCAGAATTCAATAGACCACAAAACCAGAGGTGAATTTTCAGTTCCCATCCTCTCACACTAGTATTGCTTCAGTAAACTAAAAGAAAGCACACAGTTCAGAAGTGCAGTCTCGGTGCAGACAGAAAGATCTTCAGGAGAAGACCTTGCTTTCTTGCCTAATGAACAAGAAAGATAATACCAAAAATCAGAGAAACTAAGATAAATATCTTCATTTTCATCTGACCAATTCCACAACATAATTTAGTTAACACTGTAGTATCACATTATCAGTGAAGACTGGAACTTGTTCCCAGCACTCTGGCAGAAGATATTCTTTTTCCCTAATTAAAAGATTTGTGGTCCCAAGAAACTGTGGTAAATACTCATTGCATTTTTCTTTCTCCTTTAATTGGCCTGTGCTATAAACATCTTTCATAAGACTGCTTTTGCTTTATCTCAAAAGTTTTGGAAAGTTGTCTATTCCTTTTCATTTTTTACACTTTTAAAAAATTTCTTCTTTGAATTCCTGCTTAACCCATTCTTGTTTTGTAGCCTGTTGTATAACATCCATGTATTTGTGGTCTTTCAAATTCTTTATTTTTTATTAGTATTTTCATTTATTTTCTTTTTTAAATTCCTTTTTTAAACTTTTTAATTATTTTTTTAACTTGTATTTTTATATTTTTACATATTTTTAACTTTTTAAATTTTCATTATTTATATTTATTATTATTATTATTGGATCTAGATTATTTTTTTAAGATCTTATTTATTTTTTTTACATAGTGAAACACAGCGAGAGAGGGAACACAAGCAGGGGGAGTGGGAGAGGGAGAACAGGCTTCCTGCAGAGCAAGGAACCCATTGTGGGGCTTGATCCCAGGACCCTGGGATCATGACTTGAGCTGAAGGCAGACACTTAACAACTGAGCCACTCAGACGGCCCATGGATCTAGATTCTTTAATAAGCAGACCAAAGCACACCTAAGATATAGCTGGGTTTTTGTTTTTGTTTTTTGGTTTATTTTTTTTCCTCTGTTTCTGTTTTTTGTTTCTCCTCCTTTTTTTTTTCTGGACAAAATGACAACAAAGAGAAATTCACCCTGAAAGAAAGAAGAGGAAGTAGAACTCATGGGCAGGGATTTAATCAATGCAGATATAAGTAAGATATCTGAACTAGAATTAAAAAGAAAAACAATTATAAGAATACTAGCTGGGCTTGAAGAAAGCATAGAAAACACTAGAGAATTTGTTTCTGCAACAATAGAACTAATATCTAGTCAGGCCGAAGTTAAAAATGCTATAATTGAAATTCAAACCCAAATAGAAGCCTTAAACATGTAAATGGATGAATCAGAGGAGCAAACCAGTGGTACAGAAGACAAAATTATGGAAAATAATAAAACTGAAAAAAAGGAAAGGAAGGTAATGGATCATAAAGGTAGACATCAGGAACTCAGTGACTTATTAAAACATAACATTCATATCATAGGAGTCCCAGAAGATGAAGAGGGAGAAAAAAGGAGAGAAGGTTTATTTAAACAAATTTTAGTTAAAAAATTCCCTAATCTGTGGAAGGACACAGACATCAAAATCCAGGAAGCACAGAGAACTCCCATTAAGCTCAACAAAAGACAGTTATTGTCAAGGCATATAATAGTCAAATTCACAAAATACACAGACAAGGAAAGACATCCTGAAAGCAGCAAGGGGAAAAAAGTCCTTAAGCTACAAGGGAAGACAGATCAGGTTTGCAGGAAAACTGTCCATAGAAACATGGCAGGCCAGAGGAAAATGACAGGAAATATTCAAAGTGCTGAATGGTGAAAACACGCAACCAAGAATACTTTGTGCAGCAAAGCTGTCATTTTGAATAAAAGGAGAGATAGTGTCCCAGACAAACAGATTTAAAGGACTTCATGAGCACTAGACAGGCCCTGCAAGAAATTTTAAAGGGGGCGCTGTGAATGGAGAAAAAAAAAAAAGGACCAAATGCTACAAAGACTACAAAGGACCAGAGAACATCACCAGAAACACCAACTCTACAAGTAATATAATGGCACTAAATTCATATCTTTCAATAATCACCCTGAATGTAAATGGAATAAAAGTTCCAGTTAAAGACATAAGATAACAGAATGGATTAAAAACAAACAACAAAACAAAACAGAACAAAATCCAAGATCCTTCTGTATGCTGTCTTAAAGAGTACCATTTTAGACTGAAGATACCTACAGATTGAAAGGTAGGGGATGGAGAACCACCTATCATGCTAATGGCTGTCAGAAGAAAGCTGGAGTAGCCATAATTATATCAGACAAACCAGATTTTAAAACAAAGACTTTAACAGATAAAAAAGGGCATTACATCATATTTAAAGGGTCTCTCCATAAAGAAGATCTAAAAATTATGGGATGCCTTTGTGTCTCAGTCAGTTAAGTGGCTGACTTATGATCTCAGCTCAGTTCTTCATCTCAGGGTCATGAATTTGAGTCCCATGTTGGGCTCCACACTCACACTGTGTTTAGAGCTCACCTTAAAAAAAATCTAACATTTGTAAATATTTATGACCCCTCAATATGGGGGCACCCAAATATATAAATCAATTAGTACTGAACATAAAGAAACTCATTGATAATAATACAATAATAGTAGAAGACTTTAACTTCCTACTTACAACAATGGACAAATCATCTAAACACAAAGTCAGCAAGGAAACACTGACTTTGAATCACATGGGGGACCACATGGATATAACAGATATGTTCAGTATATTTCATCCTAAGGCAACAGAGTACACATTCTTTTCAATTGCACATGGAACATTCTCCAGAATGGATCATATACTGGGTCACAAATCAGCCCTCAACAAGTTCAAAAAGATTAAGATGATACCATGCATATTTTCAGACCATAATGCTATGAAATTGGAAGTCAGCCACAGGAAAAAAAAAATGGAAAGACCTCAAAAACACGGAGGTTAACAGAACACCCTATTGAAGAATGAATTGGTTAATTAGGAAACTAAGAAGAAATTGAAAAAAATATGAAAATAAATGAGAAAGAAAACAGGCAGTCCAAAATCTTTGGGATGCTGCAAAGGCAGTCATAAGAAGGAAGTATATTGTAATATGGGCCTACCTTAAGAAGTAAGAAAGGTACCAAACACATAACCTAACCTTGCACCTGAAGGAGCTAGGAAAGGAACATGAAATAAAGCTTAAGGCCAACAGAACAGAAATAATAAAGATTAAAGCAGAAATAAGTGATATAGAAACAAACAAAAAATACTAGAATGGATTAATGAAACTAAAAGCTAGTTTTTTGACAGAATTAATAAAATTGATAACCCCCTAGCAGACTTAAGAAGAAAAGAGAAAGGACCTAAATAGATAAAATCGTGAAAGAAAGAGATATCACAACAAACACAGCAGAAATGCAAACACTTAGAAGGAAACACTATGAAAAAAATATATGCCAACAAACTGGGCAACCTAAGAAATGACAAATCCTAAGAAACTTACAAACTACCAATACTGATACAGGAAGAAATAGAAAACTTGAACAGAAACATAAGCAGCAAAGAAATTGAATCAGTAAGCAGTAATCTCCCAACACACTAAAGTTCTGGACTAGGTAGCATCCCAGGGGAATTCTATCAGACATTTAAAGAAGAGTTAATACATATTCTTCTCAAACTGTTCCAAATAATAGTAATGATGATGATAATAATAATAATAATAATAATAGAAATGGAAGGAAACTTTTCAAAAAAGAGAGAGAGAGAGAAAAGGAGAATTGCATTCCAGTAGCAGTGATGAATATTGATGCAAAAACTCTCAATAAAATACTAGCAAATTGAATTCCACAGTACATTAAAAGAATTACACACAATGAACAAGTGAGATTTATTATTGGGCTGCAGGGGTGGTTCAATAATCACAAATCAAACAATGTGATACACCACATTAATAAAGTGAATGATAAGAGCCATATGATCCTGTCAATAGATGCAGGAAGAGCACTCAATAAAATACAGCACCTTTTCTTATTAAAAACCCTCAACAACGTAGGGATAGAGGGAACATATCTCAACGTCATAAAGGCCGCATATGAAAAACCCACAGACAATATCATCCTCAATAGGGAAAAACTGAGAGTTTTTCCCCTACGATTGGGAACAAGACAAGGATGTTCACTTTCTTCATTACTATTTTACATTGTACTGGAATTCTTAGCCTCAGCAATCAGAAAACAAAATAAATAATTGTCACCCAAATATCAAGGGACAAGTTAATCTTTCACTATTTGCAAATGACATGACACTTTGTGTAGAAAACCTTGAAGGCTCCACCAAAAAATTTCTAGAATACATGAATTCAATAAATTTGCAGGATATAAGATCAATTTGCAGATATTTGTTGTTTTTACGCATCAACAATGAAGCACCAAAAAAGAAAAATAAATCAAGGAATCTATCCCATTTGCAATTGCACCAAAAAGATTAAGCTACTTAGGAATAAACCTATTTAAAGAGGTAAAATATCTGCACTCTGAAAAGTATAGAACATTTATGAAATAAATACACAAAAAATGGAAAAGCATTCCATTCTCATGAATTGGAAGAACAATATTGCTAAAATGGTTATACTAACCAAAGCAGTCTACACAATAAATGCAACCCTTATCAAAATACCACCAACATTTTTCACAGAACTAGAACAAACAATCCCAAAATTTGTATGGAACCACAAAAGACCAGGAGTAGCCAAAGTAATCCTGAAAAAAGAAAAAAAAATCTTTGAGGCATCATGATTCCAGGTTTCAAGCTATTTTATGAAGCTTTAATCATCAAGGCAATATGGTACTGGCACAGAAATAAACACATAGATCAATGGAAAAGAATAGAAAACCCAGAAATAGACCTACAACACTCTGGTCAACTTTTCTTTGACAAAGAAGGAAAGAATAACCAATAGAAAAAAGTCCTTTCAACAAGTGGTGTTGGCAAAACTGGACAGCAACATGCAGAAGAATGAAACTGGACCAGTTTCTTACACCATACACAAAAAATAAATTCAAAATGGATGAAAGACATAAATGTGATACAAGAAATCATCAAAATCCAAAGTAAAACACAGGCAGCAACCTCTTTGATCTCAGATGTAGGAACTTCTTCATAGACACATCTCTGGAGGCAAGGGAAACAAGCAAAAATTCACTGCTGGGGCTTCATCAAGATGAAAAGCTTCTGTACAATGAAGGAAACAATCAATAAAACTAAGAGGCAGCCTATGGGATGGGAGAAGATATTTGCAAAAGGCATATCTAACAAAGGTTTACTATCCAAAACCTATAAAGAACTTTTCAAATTCAACATTCACAAAACAAATAACCCAGGTAAGAAATAGGCAGAAGATATGAATAGACACTTTTCCAAAGACATCCAAATGGATAACAGACACATGAAAATATGCTCAAATCATTCATCATCAGGAAAATACAAATCAAAACTGCAATGAGATATCACTTCACACCTGTCAGAATGGCTAAAATTGTCAACACAAGAAACAATAGGTTTTTGTGAGGATGCAGAGAAATAGGAACCCTCTTACGCTATTATTGGGAATGCAAACTGGTGCAGCCAGCCAGTCTGGAGAAGTTTAGAGGTTTCTCAAAAAGTTAAAAGTAGAATCCCCTATGATACATCAATTGTACTATTTTTTGTACCCTATGTGTAAATACTAGGTATTTACACATAGGGTACAAAAATACTGATTTGAAGGGACACATACCCCAGATGTTTATAGCAGCATTATCAATAGCCAAATTATGGAGAGAGCCCAAATGTCTATTGACTGATGAATGGATGAATGGATAAGGAAGAGGTGGTATATATATGATTATATATATAGTCTATTCCTAGAAGATGATATTGTAAATTCTTTTTCAGGCAGTTCAGAGAACTCCATTTCTTTAGAATTATCTACTAATGATTTATGTTTTTCATTCAGTGGTATGTTTTTCTCATCTTCAGCACTTGTTACCTAGTGTTTGTGTCTGCTGTTTTGAAGTAGTTACCTATTTCAATGTTTACATACTGGCTTGGTCAGGGAAAACTCTTCCCTAGTTAGTTTGTCCAGAGATTTGGTGGAAAGGCCTGTTGCCTGTGTCCATGGGTATACAAACCTATTCCCTATCTGTGAGCAGGCAAACTTGTTAAGTGGGTCCATGTGTGGATGAGCTCCTGGGCCCACAGGGACTGGTTTCACATCAAGGTCCACTGAAGCCAATCTTGTGCCTGGGTTTGTTACTGTGGGCTTCATGCTTGGCTATATAGAAGCCAACCTAGCACTGGAACTGGCTTGGAGTCTGGGACTATGGAAGCCAGGCTGGCACCATCTTCACTAAGACAGGTCCAGAACTTGGGTCTATAGGACTGGCCTGGTGCTGGGGTAGTCCTTGCACCTTAGTTTGGGGAAGCTGCCCTGATGTGGTCCTGGCGTCAAGGTCTACAGAGGCCCATCTGATGCTATGGCAGACCTCAAATTTTAGTATTCATCCCACAGCCTAGTGCCAAGAACTACTTATGTGGGTCAAAATCTTGGTCCATAGGGGTATGTCTGGTGACAAGGTCCACTAGGGAAGGCCTGGAGGTTGAGTTTCTAGTGAAGTTGAATACTCACTTCACTCTTTTATGGGAGAACTCTAAAGCAGAGGAAATCTCCATGCTTGGGTGAAGAGTGACTCAGCTAGAGTGAATACTTCTTCCTTCCCTGTTCAATGTGTTTTTTTTTTCTTTTCTCATTTCTGTGCTTAGTCTGGATGCTGTAACCTCTCACCTGGAATCCAGAGCTTGCATGAAGTATTTTTATACATGGATGGTTGTTGCTATTGGTGTTTTTGTGGGGGAACATTGCATAAAGCTTCCTCTTCCGGCATCTTGCTGGTGTCCTAGTTCAGTGTAACTTAACTATTAAGATGATCCTTTTTCATATATATTTCTTGTATATTTCAGAGTAACCTTGAATATCTAAAGGATGTTGCATCATGATGGCTTATAGCAGCTACAATCTTATTAATACACGCTTGTTGGTCAGATTATTGGATACCAGTGGTGGCAAAGGGTCACTCACTATAAATGAAAAATAATAGCTTGGAATAAGAGACAATGCAGACTTTGTTTTCATTACTTGATGAAGTAATGACCTCTAGATTTTGTCCTGATGTTTATAATTGCAGGTGGATACATGTGAATTTTACCATTAACAAAGTAAGCAAGCTGTATTACCTATATTCTACTTAGTAGGCAGTTGCCATTCAACTCAGTCTATCTTACTTTGCATGCCAGCTTTATTCTTCCCTAGGTATTGTTTTCATAATGTTAGCTTTTCTAAAGACAATCTTGCTACTACCAATCAATACAGATTCGAGTATTTATACTGCTTGTGACAAATGCTTCCTAATTCTTGACATTTCTCCCCATTAATTAAGCTGTGTGTGGTAGGGAATTTGTATCTGCACTCTGGAATTCTGAATGAATGAATACTTCATTGAGCATCCAGAAATCCATATTCGGGACAAGTAGAAGCATCCAAAAATTATTCCATGTGATTTGTATTTATTTTATTTTACTCTGTCAAATATATCTATATACTACTATTTTGTCAATATTGATTTGCTATAGACTTTAATACATAAATATATAGATACATTTAGTTCTATATATCTTTATGTAACGTAGACTCAGGATACCAGCTTTTCTGTATTTAGTGTTCATTTATAATAAGAGAGCCCAAAAGATTTTAACTCAGATTATGCCTCACTTACTTACTACTGGCTCTGTGTTATCTTAGGCATTTACTTAACTTTTAGGTACCTCAGTTGCTTCATTACTGAAGTTAAAATAATAATGACAGGCATCTCATAGGGTTGTAATTATCAAATGATATACTATAATGCTGAGTGTTTAGCATAGTGCCTGATGTGCCATAAATATACAATGTTTTAGAATTGATAATAATGCCAACTTTTCTTTAGCATCAATATCAGAATCACATAATATCCCACCTGTGCTAGAGTTCTATTGGAGACAGGAAGGTGAAATATAATTTTAAGATCAAAGGAATAAGAGCAGTGAGAAAGAAAAGTCTGAGTTTTCTTTTTTTTCCCCATAAACTTTCTCCTCTATAGAAATGATAACTCATTTCAGGGGAAAATACACTTAAAAAATATCCAGTGTTCAGGACGCCTGGGTGGCTCAATAGGTTAAAGCCTCTGCCTGCAGCTCAGGTCATGACCTCAGGGTCGTAGGATACAGCCCCGCATCAGGCTTCCTGCTCAGCAGGGAGCCTGCTACCTCCACTCTCTCTGCCTGTCTCTCTGTCTACTTGTGATCTCTATTTCTGTCAAATAAATAAATACAATCTTAAAAAAAAATATCCAGTGTCACTCTTCTCTAATAAAGTGGATAATTCTATAAATCATAAAGAAATATAAACATTCTGGAACTAGAATGGAACTTTGAAGACATTTTGTCTATTTTATTTTACAGGTGATAGAACAGACCCAGAAGGCAAAGTGACTAAGATGACTTGCCAAGAGTCATTATATATGTATATGCAATGGAATATTATTTAGCTATACAAGGGAATGAAGTCTTGTCATTTGCAAGGTCATGGATGGAGCTAGAATTTATAATTCTAAGTAAAATAAGTCAGAAAGACTATATGATTTCACTCATGTAAAATTTAGGAAATAAAACAAACAAGCAAGGGGAAAAAGGGATAAAAAGTCAACCAACAGGAGGAGCGGCAAGATGGCGGAGGAGTAGGAGACCGATTATCATCAGGTCCCAGGA
>LNAC01001937.1:0-69013 GCA_002007465.1 Ailurus styani
GATTCACAGACCTGTACCCCTTGGGCAAATAATAAAAATAAAATTAAAAAAAAAATAGATGATTTCAGATAAAAATAAGTAGCCGATTTCAGCATATAGGGCAAAATAGCTTTCAAAATTCCAGATACGATGGGTTGAGAAATCTCAATGGCAGATAAAAGAAGAATCTTGAGAGGCTACAGAGACCACTGAGACCTCGTCAAAAATCAGCAAGTGAAGAATAAATATGTCTCAGGTCTGGAGGAGGTGAGAATGAGGGTCACGAAAAGGAAAAGCAGAGGCTTAGGAAGGACATGCAGGAAAAACATCCAAGACAAAATTCACAGTTCTGCCTCAAAGTGATTGTGACAGAAAAATGTATAAGATTGGCCACACTGAAGCTTTTCTCAGCCATCATCTGCATGTTGACTATTCAACCACACATCTCTCTTCTCTAACCTGATCCCACTGGGGTACAGTTGATTTGGATTATTAAAAAAAAAAAAAAAGAAATCCCTTCTAAGATTCCTGATGAAATATGCTGAGAGCACATTTTTTCCCCTTGAAGTAGAGACACTTTTCCGTGCTTCATTAAGTCACAACGACTCAAGTATAATTCACACCCTTCCTCCTGTGCACTATAGAACTAAGCCAGTCATTACTGAATCACCACCCTCTTGATTGTTGTGGAAACCAAGAAAGTTGAATTTTCCTCAATTAAAAGGTATTCCCAGAAATGAATTTGCTCGATTCAGATGTGGTACTTCTCAGGTACTGTCCAGGTTTAGCTCTTCATTTTTTTTTTTTTAACAATATTCATTTCAGGGGCGCCTGGGTGGTTCAGTCAGTTAAGCATCTGCCTTCGGCTCAGGTCATGATCCCAAGGTCCTGGGATGGAGCTCCCAGAGCTTCTTTCTGGCAAATAAGTAAATAAAATCTTTAAAAAAATATTCATTTCAAAAGCGTTTAAATACAATTTTAACCCATCCACCCCCACACAGGCACACAAAATAGAATTTCAGCTCCTCCCACTTGCCACCAACGACCCCGAGGAGTCAATATTCTCAAATCTGGCTCTTGTTAATATAGGGGGCCATACAAAATATATTTGCCTCAAAGGAGTCGAACCACAGCAATAGCTGGTTAAATGGGGCTTCTCAGCTTTCTGCTCCGACAGCAGCATGCTCTATCAAAAAATGACAGTTTAAAAACATAAGATACCTTTAAATGCCCAGGTGCCTTGAAATCACAAGAGGCCACACACTGAAAAACTAAGGCTTCAAATAGGTATCGTGGAAAGAAACGATTACAGGTGAAAATGTTTATGGTTGCTATAAACAGTGTTCATCCCTACAGAATTTAGAAATTGTTTCTTTTTCTTTCCAGATCGAACACATGATTTCACTTCTTACGTGGTTCCGTATATTTCTTACCCTACTATTGACAGATCTGTCATATTCTGTCTTTGGTTGAAGTAATAGGCCTTGCCTTATCACCAACAAGGGTATATTTAAAAAAAAATAGAGGGAGGAAATTTTATTTCAAAGACCATGCACATGCATTCATCCGCCACTCAGCATTCACTTATGAAGTGTGTAGCCTGCCCCATGAAGAGATGCAGGTGGTAGTGAAAAAGTTGACCAAATCCACCAAAGGAGCTGATGTGTTCTTAGAGGAATATCAATCTTGAAGAGCTGTACCTATATAAATAGGGTAATTTTAGAGTGGGATGATACTAAGAAGATATAAACCAAGGTACCAGGACAGAGAGAAATGGGGGAAGTGACCAAATCAGTGTCTCTGAAGACAAGCTGCCATTTGAGTAGAGCTTCTTGATGGAAAGTAGGGAACCCCAAGATCTCAGATAATAATGCCCCAGGCCCATGGAATAGTAAGGATAGCAGCCAACAGTTGTCACCAATGCAGGAAGATCACTGTGGGGAGAGTGAATCAAGTCAGTCAGAACAGGAGAGAGGAGAGAGTTGCGGGGGATGGGGCGGGGAGGCAAAACAAAGCAAGGCCTTGTGGGAATTTGAATTTATTCCAGTGATATGATTTGGATTTCCAGAAGATGACTCTGGCTCCGGCTTGGGAGCAGTCTGTCCTAATCCATTTGGGCAGCTACACAGAATACCGTGGGATGAAGAGCTTATAAACAACAAAAATTTATTTCTCATCATTCTAGAGGCTGGAAAATCCAAGATCAAGGAGTCAGCAGATTTGATGTTTAATGAGAAGCCACTTCCTGGTTCACAGACGGGCGTCCTCTCCCTATGTCCTCACATGGCTGAAGAAGGCAGAGGGCTCTCTGAGGTTCCTCCTAGAAAGGCAGGAATCCCATTCATTAGAGCTCCACCCCCCTGACCCAATCACTTCCCGGAGGTCCCATCGCCCAACACCATCACACTGGGGGTTCAGATTTCAATATATGAATTGGGGGAGGGGGAATTCACAAACTTTAATCCGTCACATGGTCTTAGGAAGCCAAGGGTGGAATGAGAAAGACTAGTTATTTTCCTTTCTAAATCTTTATAGTTCTGAGTGTTGCTTCTTAATTCTTTGTTGATGCATGGGTTACCCTGGCTAGGGAAGCACATGACATCATGGCTTTCTTCTGCTCTATAGAGAGAAAGGGAACCTGACCTGCAACCTTACAAGCATCACATCAAAGGGAGGTGAAGTTCTCTCCAGGTCCATTCCACATGAACTTTGTGCATGACTGTCTAACAAGAACAACTGTGAGATCACAGATTTCTTCTTTGACTCTTTTACTTTCTGAGGCAGGGTGGTAATTTGGAAATAACATAAGATTCACAGTCAAGTTTAGAGCTGGTTCTCCATCATTTAGTAGCTGCGTGATTTTTGGAAAATCAGTTACCAGCAGACCTCAGGCTACTCCAATTCGGAGAGAATACGCAGGTGTGTAGGGTCAAGTGAGACAAGACATGCAACAAAGCTCCATAATCCTGAAAGCATGATACCAATGTTAGGAATCTTGACAAATGAGTATTTGGTTGAACTCTTATTTACAAGACAGAGATGAAAGAATATGAAGGTGCATCGTCATATGCAAAATTGGGCCTCTAGCATTGGCTCCCACCACGATCCGAGAGTACCTTCCACAGCCCAAAGCCAAGACAAAAGTGGGAACTGGACAGGGAAGGAGGTAACTGTCACATGAAAATAAAATAAAAATTGGAAAGGAAATTTGAAATTTCATGTGGGCCAGGGGCAGGCACACTTTATGAAGGACCAGAGACTAAGCATTTTCGGTTTTGCTGGCGATGTGGTCTCCACCGCAACCACTCTTGTCTGGGTTGTGGCATGAAAGCAAAAATAGGCTTTTTTTGTAAAAGATAAAAAAAAAAATAGCATGGCTCTTTTCCAATATAACTTTATTTGTGGACACTAAAATTTGAATTTCATATAATTTCCATGCATCAAAAATATTCTCCTTTTAATTTTTTCCCCAGCCATTTAAAAATGTAAAAAATTGTTTTTAGCTTGCAGGCCGTCCAAAAATATGGGATGGATTTGGCCCAAAGGCTTTTGTTTGCCAGATCCCCATATAGCCCATTCCCGTCTCTCCTCAATTAACTTGAGGGACAACCCAAACCACCTAGCTGCTGATTTATCTGTTAGGGATCCTTGAGAAGATGGGATAATTAAAACTTTGCAGGGAGAGAACATCATTCAAAAAACAAATTATAAGAAAAAAACTCTACTTAGAGAATTTTTAAAAGACGTTAATTAAATAAAGAGGATGGCTTACAGACGCAGGGCTGCCACAAATGGAGACTTTCACTGGACCTCCACTGGTAAGAATGTCCAGCTAGATTAAGAAGTTTGCTAATTGACACATGTAAGTTTATAAAAGATAAATAGAGCTTCATTTGTAGAACACATAGGCTGTGTTGTTATGCACAGACAGACCAAGTTCACTGTTGCTAAGAATCCTGTCAGATTAAATCAACCTGCAAATCTATAATTGTGACATCTTGTTCTCATTGGTACAATGCGTGCCACTGTAGTCATTATCCGAAAGCTCTCTCACTCTGAAGAGCATCAGTGTTTAATTATATTCTTTTATGAGATCTCATTTGTAGACATCATCCTCCTTCAGAGTTGACTTTGCTCAGGAAAAGTAGGCCATTATTTTCAAGACTGTCCCCAGTAGGACTGAACATTAGGTCTCTCGGCAGTGTCCTTTTAAAGAGAGTGTCTTGTGGAACCAAAACTCCATGTTCTCACTTCAAATTCCTTAGTTGTAAGTTGACAGATGAACTCATTCCCAATTCCTACAGGCCCTCCCTGTCTTCATCAAGACCCAGAGAAGACGACAGGTTTGCAGTCTGTTCAGTCTGGCAGATGGATCATATTCTTCATAACAAATGGGGGGGGGCAATAGTTTATGTCTATATTTCAGATGAAAAGCTAAAAGTAGGAATATGATGAGAATAATTGCTAGGGCTCTCTGAGAGGAGAGGAATTTCAGTCAACGCAGGAAATGATGGTTGCTAAAGACCAAGGGTTGAGAGACGATGGCCCAGGGGCCAAATCTGGCACACTGCCTGTTTTAGTAAATGCATTTATATTGGAAACCAGTCATGTTCGTGTGCTGTGTATGGTCTATGGCTGCTTTCCTGCTCCTCAGGCCAAGTGGAGTAGGTGCAACAGAGACCTATGGCTGGCAAAATCGAAACTATCTCCTGGTCCTTCATAGAAAACGTTGCTGACCCCTGCTACAGACTGTTGAAATCACCAAGTTAAAAATATAAGTGTATTCGAGTTAGCACTTTTTAACAACACTCAAGGATTTTTTCAGAATTAAATTCCAGCATGCTATTTTCAACGTAAAATGAGACGTGGTGTATGCAGAACTTTTGCTCCCCCTTTTCAGCTAAATTAACAGTAGCTAGCAATGAGGACTATATATTTTACCAGAATTTCAAAGAAACTCCAAATAAAGTCCTTTCAGGGAGTGTGTGTGTGTATGTGTGTGTGTGTGTGTGTGTGTCTAAAACAAGATTTCTCAGTTTTTTAAGATTTTTTTTTTTTGACAGAGAGAGAGATCACAAGCAGGCAGAGAGGCAGGTAGAGAGAGCGGAGGAAGCAGGCTCCCCGCTGAGCAGAGAGCCCGATGCGGGCCTCGATCCCAGGACCCCAAGATCATGGCCTGAGCCGAAGGCAGAGGCTTTAACCCACTGAGCCACCCAGGTGCCCAAGACTTCTCAGTTTTTAAAATTTTACATCGAAATAGGAGGTGTCCATTCCTGCTCTCACACCCCACCTGGACGGGCCTGACAGCTCATCAATAACATCAAGCCTGGCAGGACAGGGTGCTTCAAAAGTAAGACATTCCTCAGATGCTTTCCCGAACAACCGCTGCCCTCTCCCTTACCTGGAACTTCTCGCTTTGCTAGCATCACGTTAGAATAGGAATCATGCTATCTACTACCCTTGTCCAGAGCTCCAAAAGTGGCATGAGGGCTTTTCAGGAGACAGATTTCGGGATGAACAGATCTGGTAGATAAGTGAGCTGACCGCGTTACCATTTCACTGGAGATGGTCAGCACATGGGGCCCATAGACTCAACAGAAAATAATCTGGTTCGACCAAAGGTTGGATTTATCGAAAGAACCACAGACCTTCTTTAACTAAATGTAGGTATAATTATTTTCTTTTACTTTCCCCCAGATTATTTTTACATGCATACATTGTTAAAAAGTACCGCCTACACTCTGTCTCCCAGTCAGCACACAGTTGGGTAGAGAGACTTCATTTGGCAGTTATTGAAAAGCTAGTTTTATGACTGGATGCATAGGAGATTTTTAGAGTTCCACAAATGTGATTCTATTTCTAAACACAAACTTTTCCAAACTAGGATCCATTCACCAATGCCAAACTAAATGTTGTTTGTCAAATATGGCACAAGGAAACAGAGGAATATAAAAGCATCTTTTCTAGAAATTATGATTTTTAGGATACATCTTTTTTTGAAAGTCCAGAAGGAACACAAATACCCATCACTTAGCCTACTGAATATTTAACCATTAATGATGATTTTACTTCTAAAGGTCTTCTGCGAACAAGGGCTCACTATGTTGAGTGGCAACTTGATTTTCCTTCTTTTGACATCTGTTGAGAATGAGCTATGACATCATCAATCATATTAACTCTGTGGTATTGTGTTATTCCTTGGGTGTTCCCAGGTTTTATCTGACAACTTTTTCTAGGATTCAAACCATAAACGCTTTCTCCAGAGACTATAATGAGAGGGACAGATCAAAATCAAGGGGACTGGAACTGATTTTCAAAAGCCAAAAAAACAAACATATTTTTTGCACTCTCGCTCTTTAACCTACAAAACGAATCCTTCACCATGAGTTACTAACAAATATAAGAAACCAGTAACACCACTAGAACCTGAAAATCTAAAGAGATATACTTTAATCTCCCAGAACTAAAGAAGGGAGGAATCCTTTTGGAACAAATATTAAATTTGTTATAAAATGATATAAAGCAATGTAAGAACATATTCATTATCACAAATTTGAACAGAATGTAACAATCTGCACAGCGATAACTAAAATGATAACTCAGCAAGAATAATGAAGTATTTTATTGACAACTTCCAGGAGGAAGTTGTTTATTACTTACACAACAAGGAATAGTAAGTAAAATAGTTTTATTTAAAACAATGACTTTGATAGGAAAATTGTATTCTCTCATACTTAGACCATTTCTATTTCTCTTTTTGGATATCTAAGCACAACCTAAGAGTTTGGAAGCCAACTTTCAATGAAATGCCAAAATATTGTGTGCATTTTTTAAAGCTAATCTTTAATGCCTGTTTGGACTATAGACAACATAATAGCAGAAAGAGGTCTGTGTTACAGGAATTTATCTGAGTGATTTTCAGTTCATTTTATACCATGATTTGTTTCCACGACTCCTATCTGACCACAGTGCACTGTTTCCATGACTCCCGTGTCAGTGGCATGGATAAGATTCTCCCTCTAGAAATTCGGGGACTTAGATAAAGCGATAGCAGTGAGTCTGGTTTATAACTAGACATAGTGGTAGGTCATGTATGGGGTTTCAGTGGTGGTGCTCGTCTTCAAAGTAGAATGACTCAGGCCCAGAGATGGGAGAATCTGAGCAGGAGAGGGAAAAAGAAAGAGAATCAGGGACAGGAAATGCATGAGTGGTCATGAGAGCAAGCCCAGATTACTGGTGGCTTTCCTCTTCCTGGGATAGACCCTCCTCTGGAACACGTTAAGCTTCTGGCTTTTGCACTACAATCAAGGTGCAAATGAATGGCACATTGAGGGTTCCCAGTACAGACTGCTCTGGCTGACATTAGATTCTACCTTTCACAAGCTTTTCTCTTTCAAAGTTTCCTCCTCCGCTTTTATAATACTCTTTCCTCTCCCTTATTAAGTTTTCAGCAAGCACTTCCTACTTATCTATAAAGATCTAGATCAAGTATCAACTCCTTGTGAAGTTTTATCAAATTCTGTTAGACAAAGTTAGTCATTTCTGCACCTGTGTTTTCATAATACTTTCCACATTCCTGAGTTACAACTATTTGCTTATGCAACTCTCATCCCTCCAACTGGGAGTGCTCATAGGTGGGGCTGGGCTGTATTTTCCTCTGAATCTCTAGCATCTAACAGTGTTTGGCACATAGTAGGTTCTCATTAAATGAATGAATCAATCCAGCCAATTTAGTTGGTGTTACCTTCCCCATGAGATCTTAAAACACTAAAGTGTGGGACGCCTTTAAGTGTTTGCCTTTGGCTCAGGTCATGATCCCAGGTTCTGGGATCGAGCCCCACGTCGGGCTCCCTGCTCAGCAGGAGGGTCTGCTTCTCCCTCTCCCTCTGCCCTGTTTGTGCTCTGTCTCGCTCTCAAATAAATAAATAAAATCTTTAAAAACAAAGCAAGGTGCTCCTAAAAATGTTATGCATACCCTCAATATTTTGAGGAGTACCTTTCCCTTCGAAGGAATTCTGCCTCCTTGCCCTCTGTTCTCATTCATCTTGAGGCAGGATCTTTCTAGAATACTTGTGATTTCATAATGAACATATTTTTTCATGAGAAGTGACTCCATCTTGCCTATAGCTAGAGTTCTTGAGCAAACGAGGTTTTTATATTCCAAAAATCACTCCTAGAATGAGTTTATACTTAGAGAAATTATGTAGAAAAATTAATTTGAAAAGCTTCAAAATCTGCTATCATTTATTATTACTATGGTTTATCACTAGACCCATTAATTTTATTGTGCAGAATAACAAGATACGTTAGCTATACCACAAAGCACCAAATGGATTGGAAGAAAACTGGGATTTATAATATAGGTTCCTTTTTTTAAGTTTTTATTTATTTATTTGAGAGAAAGCGAGAGAGAGAGAGAGAGCAAGCAGGGGGAGGGGCAGAGAGGGAGAAGGACAAGCAGAGGGATAAGCAGACCAGACCCCCGGCTGAGCAGGGAGCCTGACTCTCAGGGCTCCATCCCAGGACCCTGGGATCATGACCCCAGCCGAAGGCAGACACTTAACCCATTGAGCCACCCAGGTGCTCCTATAATAAGATTCTTTTAGAGACTAGGACAGGACAAGCCCAAAGCATCCTATCAACATGGCGAGTGAAATGAGTCCCATCTCCCAAGTCCCAGCAGTGCTGGCTCTCTATCCCCTTGGAATCAAGATCGCCAGCCTCACTATTTTTAATGCAGGGGTAAATACTTAAATAAAATACATGAGTCACACATATGGCTACAAGGCTTTACCTTCTTCGTATTTCAAAAAAGAATGAGCTATTGAATCACCAGAGTTTTGAATATCTATGGAAGAAAAAAGGAAAGGGATTTGTTTTTCCTGCGTGTATGTGTCTTTCTCTGTTTTTCTCTGTTGTGTGTCTATATTTTTATATACATAGGCAAGATTACATGTGTAATATACGCAAGTACCTATACCCAAGCGTGTATATGGGTATATATGCATATGTATATGTATAAATTTGAAAGAGCTCTTCTGATATTTTTTTCCCCTTCAACCTTTCATAAGGTGAAGTTTCATCAAACCCTATCATGTGACTCTCCAGGAACCTCACTGAACGGGTCTGACTCATCGTCTGGGAATTTTAAATAGGCATGTGCTTCCATGAGAGTTAATACTTAAAAACACACATCCACACAAACTGGCAGTGAAAGGGAGAAAGAAAGAAAGAAAAAAAAAAAAGCAAGTGAAACTTTTGCTTGGCACAAACACTCGGGTCAGACATTGGCCACTCCATATTTCACAGTTAATTACCAGGTGGAATTACCTTTGGAGGGGAGATGGTGGCTCAGTGCTCAGGGGACAGAGGCAGTAAATCTACAGTTTATATCCTTAAATCAGCCAGTTTGGATTAAGCAGTGAAAGGAACTGCCCCTGAATTAGTTGACCCTGATTCCCCTCTGAGATAGGGGTTTTCCTCAGAATCAAGGGCTGCGTCTGCCCACTAGTGGTCAGATGGCAGAGCTGGTATCCAGCCCTTCCCTAGAGAATTTTATGCCAAGTTCTATCTGGATCAGCTTGGGGATGGCAGGGGTCACCCAGTCTGCTTTTTAAGCAAAGTTCTATCAACTCAGCTCTGTCAGGAAAGTTAGTGAGAGTCACAGGCTAAGTTAACTCCAAGCAAAACTTGCAAAAGTTCCTTAAAACCCTTATTGATGACTAGGCTGGCCATGGAAATGAGATTGCTCATCTATTACCAAAGGATCGTCTGTGTTAATAACACCTGGTATGAATGAACAACTTCCTTTTCTCTTTTCCCAGATATCCGTAAAATACCACCCTGGGATATAGGTTCCTGTTTGAAAATCACTGTATGTTCTTTCATTGCCAATGGAACTAATCGGAAAAGCCTTATATTGGAATTAGAACTCTTCCACTAATTGGTACCAACCTCTATTTTCATCATTATCTCCATTAAGTCACTAAAATAAAATCTATATTCTAGCTAAACTCAATTAAACACTTCCTAGCAGAATTTTCCCCATCCGTTCCCCATGTTTTGCTCATGACTACCCATTTGAACTACCTACCATGTTCTAGTATCTACCTAAACAAAGAATACCTTCGATTCAAACACACACACACGCACACATGCACACACACACACACACACACACACACACACACACACACACACAGCTATTCCTGTCTCTTAAAGTCAATTCATTCAAGGTCTGGCCATTGTACTACGTCTAAAAGTTGAAGTTGCTGCAAACAATTCCACCACATTCAGGCTGTCTTATCAGCTTCCTCAGGAACTATACATTAAGATAATTTCGAGTTTCAAAGTCCAAACTCGGAACAAAAAAAATAAAATAAAACAATCCCCTATTTGATTATACTGCTTTCAAATAAATTCAGTAGAAAATGCATCAAAGGGGAAGAATTAATTAAACAATCAAGCTAGGAACTGCCAAGAATGGAGCCATTATACTTTTTAATCTCTTCGCTCTAAAATATGATCAGAACTCCTACTTCAGACATGAGAGAAGGATGTAACTGGTAGACAGGGAATAGTTGATAATGTCATGTGGAGGTGAACGATTTTTTTTTGTCATTTAATTTTTTGAAGAATCTCTCACTTTGTTATTATAAGAGAGTGTTTTAAAAAATATGACAACTTCTGGGCGCCTGGGTGGCTCAGTGGGTTGGAGCCTCTGCTTTCGGCTCAGGTCATGATCTCAGGGTCCTGGGATCGAGGCCCGCATCGGGCTCTCTGCTCAGCGGGGAGCCTGCTTCCCCCTCTCTCTCTGCCTGCCTCTCTGCCTCCTTGTGATCTCTCTCCCTCTGTGAAATAAATAAATAAATAAATCTTTAAAAAAAAATATGACAACTTCTTCTTTCATTCAAAAAACAGTTACTGACCATCTGTTCTGTTTCAGGCCATGGGAGAGGCATTGGTAGAGCTGTGTGTGGAATATCTATCATCAGCTACAGTTGTGGCTCTTTGCAGACTGAGCAAAGTTTACGTAGATCTTTGCTATGATATCAGCTGTGACCACACAGTTAAAAAACTAGTCCATATTAAATCACTACTTTTTATCTATTTGCTTACTGATCAGATCCATTATCCCTGGACATGTGGGATAGTCATTGAGAAAGCCAAAAACACATGAATAAATGATATGTATGTTGGCATTTATTATTGGTTTGTGTGCCATCCGTTATCCCTCCTTAGAAAGAAGACAGGCCTAGTTAGAAAAAGAGAAAAGGAAAAAAACAACAGAAATGACACAAGACAAAAATAGCATAATAATTCTTCATGATATAAATGTATAAAAATGATAAAAATGTCTAATCTTATGCATTGGTGGCTTAAGAAAATGGGAACAATTTGACGGCTACTGTCTTTCAGAAGGATTTTATAGTTACCTATCTTAACAGCTTGGAATAAAAAAGAATAAACTGCCTGTGCAGAGACTTTCACTAAGGCATTCATTTCTCCCATTCACAAATTAAATAATGATGTGACACAAAAGGAAATAGTGGGTGATACGTAAGGGCTGTCACAAATAAGTAAAATATCTTACAACAGGTGGGTAAGGTAAAAATTTCACCCTATTTTTATATACAGGCTAGAACAATAGGGTTCCCTTATCATCCAGGCTGTATTCTTTCCCTTTTAAATAAATTCTCGTGTAAGATTATTGGTGCGTGGAGCACCTGGGTGGCTCAGTTGGTTGAGCCTCCCACTCTTGGTTTCCACTCAGGTCACGATCTCAGGATCTTGGGATCGAGCCCCGCTTCGGGCTCTGTACTCCATGGGAAGTTTGCTTGAGATTCCTCCCTCTTCCTGTGCCTCTGCCCCCTCCCTGTCTCTCTCTCTTTTAAATAAATAAAATCTTTAAAAAAATGTTAGTGCACATGTAGACCAACTACATGCTATAGCAATATGGAGCAGAATATTACAGTTGTGTTTTTCAATTTTTCGTGATACTTACTTTGTCTTGGTCACATGAGATAGACTTCTAAAGAAGCAGTAGAGAATAGTTTTAAATTTATTCCCCTGTTGTTAGTATCCAAGATCTATAAAGAACTTAAACAACTCAAAAAACAAATAATCCAATGAAGAAACAGGCAGAAGACATGAACAGACATTTCTCTGAAGAAGACATACAGATGGCCAACAGACACAGGAAGACACTTAACATCACTCATCATCAGGGAAATGCAAATCAAAACTGCAATAACATCTCACCTAATACCTTTCAGAATGGCTAAAATCCACAACACAAGAAACAACAGGTGTTGGCGAGGGTGTTGCAAAATAGGATCCCTTTTGCCCTCTTGATAGGAATGCAAACTCGTGCAACCACTGTGGAAAACAGTATGGAAGTTCCTCAAAAAATTAAAAGTACAACTACGTTGTTATCCAGCAATGGCATTACTGGGTATTTACCCAAAGAGTAAAAGAACACTAATTCAAAGGGCTATGCACTCCTATGTTTATTGCAGCATTATTTACAAAGCCAAACTATGGAAACAATGTTAAGTGTCCACTGATAAATGGATAAAGAGGACGTGGTGTACAATGGAATATTATTCAGCCACACAAAAGAATTAAATTTTGCCATTTGCAAAAACATAGATGGATAAATAAGCCAGTCAGAGAAAGACAAAAACCTTGTGATATCACTCATATTTGGAATTTAAGATACAAAACAAATGACCATGGGGGAAAAAAAGAGAGAAGAAAACTAAGAAACAACCTCTTAACTATACAGAACAAACTGATGGTTACCAGAGGGAAGGTGGGTAGGTAGATGGGTGAAATAGGAGATTAAGAAGCATACACTTATCTTGATGAGCACTGAGTAATATAAGGAATTGTGAATCACTATATTATACACCTGAAATGAGCATAACACAGTATGTTAACTATACTGGGATTAATATAAGAAAATAAAAATAGGGGCACCTGAACGGCTCAGTCAGTTAAGTACTTGACTCTTATTTTCAGCTCAGGTTTTGATCTCAGGGTTGTGAGTGCAAGCCCCACACTGGGTTCCATGCTGGATGTGGAGCCTACTTTAAAAAAGAAAAGAAAAGAAGAGGAAAAAAAGAAGAAAAATTTTTAAAAAGTAAATAGTTATGTTAAAAAACATAAGATAAAAATAAAAAGTAAATAAAAACTAAGAAAGTGAAAAAATGTATTCTGTTGATTTTGTTGACAGTGAGAATTTCTTAACTATATGGAGAAAACCATGGTATTATAACGTACTCATCATTTAATCCAATCCTCTATTTTGCAAATGGGGAAAATGAGGACCAACTTTTTTCAGTGAGTTTCTTGGGGTCAAATATCTAGCTATAAAAAAATCACAGGTCGAATAGCTTTCTTTGGGGTCACAATCTAATATGCTTCCTATACTACCACATTCCCCTTATATTTTGATGGTAATTTGGTTTGACTGAAGTATTTGGTATAAAAAGTTTTATATGATGTTCTTTAGCAAATCATTGTTTACTACACCAATAGGACCTATAGCTTTCCACCTCAAGTTCCATCACTAATCATACCAAATCTTCTTCCGTGGCTGGTAACTCCCAGGTTAAAGGGAAGTTGATATAAGTTAAAGAGAGAGGCAGAGCCTACCGTGCCTGTCTTAGCTCAAGCTGTTAAAACAAATTACCACAGACTAGCTGGCTTGGGCAACAAACATTGATTTCTCCCAGCTCTGGAGTCTGAGAAGTCCAAGATCAAGGTGCCTGCTGATCAGTGTTTGAGGAGAACTCTCTTCCTGGTTTGCAGACAGATGCTTTGTATTTTCTCATGGCAGAGAGAAAGATCTCGTGTCTCTTCCTCTTTCAATAATGGCCCCACTCTCCATGACTTCCTCTAACTTTAAGTACCTCCCAAAGCCTCCACCTACAAACTCTATTACCCGGGGGAATTAGGGTTACAACAAATGAATTTTGGGGGGGGACACAAGCATTCAGTCCATAGTAGTGCCCAGAGAGGAGAAAAGTACTGTGAACGGTTCCAAAGTCCGCACATTCCTGTGAAACCACTTCCAGCTCTCCACCAGTAAGTACCAGGGGCCATGGATTCACCACAGGTAAGACAACTTTCTCTTCTCGCATCAAAACTTATAAACTCATACTTTTAGAATGTACAATTTTAAAAAAATGCTACTTTTATTTCCCTGAGTGTGAAAGTAATATGTGCTATCTGAAAAGAGAGAAGGAGATAAAAATCACCTATGATCTCATCACTCAAAGATAAAAACAATTTTTTTTATTTAAAGATTTTTTTTTTATTTATTCATTTGACACAGAGAGAGAGATTACAAGTAGGCAGAGAGGCAGGCAGAGAGAGAGGAGAGAGGAGGAAGCAGGCTCCCCGCTGAGCAGAGAGCCCGATGCGGGCCTCGATCCCAGGACCCTGGGATCATGACCTGAGCTGAAGGCAGCGGCTTTAACCCACTGAGCCACCCAGGCGCCCAATAAAAAACAATTTTAATGTTAAATATTTCTAGCATTTTGGGATATGCTAGCGTATATACACTTAGTTTTATTCAGGAGGCAAAAAAAAATCTCAGAGAGTTCAAATTATGTAAGTGTTTTACAGTAATTTTATTAATATTTCTTCATGAATGGGGTAAAGTTTTAGAGGAATACTATTCCACAGAAATGGTCAAAGTCTAGTGCTGAGATAAGGCAAGGAGTTTTGCTTTACAGAAGAGATGGAAGAGGCAGGTGTACTCCCAAAGGGGCGCTTTGTTTTGCAGTGCTATTCACCAGCACTCCCAGACTTAGGAATAACGGCCGCCTTTCTCAACATTGACTGGGCAGGTTCTTCACCGGTCAAGGTCGTTCCTGCACACTGGTTGTTAATGAAGTTCGCCCATAGCAACGTGTATTTAGATTATCTGCTCAACTCAAAGTATCCTCTGAGATAGATTCTTTTGCGAATCCTTCCCCAGGTAAACTAGAGACTTCCATTGGCTTAGAACTAGGCATTTCACCTCAAATAATCTTTGCACTTCTTAGAATACCTTTATATCAGACAGACTGCAATTTGCTTCGCATACACAAATGAGACACCTTTTGAAAGAGTACAGTCTAATTGAAACTGTCTTGAGTGTCTTTATTCTAGACAGCGTCTATTACAGTATCTATTTTTACATACACTTTACATTTTCCCCATTTTCAGGATGATTAAGGTTTGAAGCATGAAGTAAATTCACACTTTTCTTTCTTTTTAATATTTTGGGTAATTGTAATGGTCAATCCTTAAATGATCTTAAATCTTAAAATAGTCGGTTTTTAAAATTTTAATAATAAGAAACTGAAAACAAAGCAGGAATGCAGGAACTGATTCATGACGTTCTGAACACTAAAACATGCACATTCTTTCAGAATATAAAAAGATTTGTTTTCTATCTGCCAGATATGGCTTCCTTCAGCTTTTGTCTTTAAACTTGGGCTTTAGGTCCTTCCTCACTTCCCGTACACATTTAAGGCACTGTGTTAAAATCACACATCATCAGTATTTATTGGATGCACTACTATGTGAGTCTAGACCTCAGAACAGAACAGTATAGACTTTGGAATCAAGTTTCATTAGCATTTTTCAGTCCTTGCTTGTTTTTTTTTTTAGCACTTTTAACTTGACATCATTGATTTGAGGCCATTTCTCACTTTCTCTCCAGAGAGTTGCCTCCTTCTCTTTCTTCCAAGCTCACTTCTTACAGCCCATCTCCTTCCCGGGCTTCATCCTTTGTTGTGGTTGTTTTTCGTATTGATTTTTTATTATACTAGTAATACATGAATGAATTGTCACTGTGGAAGATCCAAGCTATACAAACTCATGAAGAATAAACCATTCAAATCACCCTCTCACTGAGGAAGGATAGTCAGAGGGCAGCCAGGCAGGGACAAGGGACCCCACCCTAAGAGGAAACTACACTTAAAAGGATTTTACATCACCCTGGAAGGAGCCCCCCAACCCCTACTCATATGATTGATAGGTGACAAAAATCTGATTGAATGACAGGCACAGGGAGGGTTAATCTGATGAAAACAGCCTGCTAACAAAGTCCATAAAAACCCCTAGACTTAGAAACTCTGGTGGCAACCTCTTGGGTCCCCTCCGTCTTTGGGGGGCTTTGTACTCTATCTTTCAATAAACTTTTCTGTCTCTCAATAAACCCTTGTTTTGCTACATACCAATCTGTCTGGTCTACCTCTTCATTCTTTGAAGCCATGTGACCAAGAATCACGGGCCCTACCATCGGAGAAAAAAACATCCTGTAACATCATCACCCACACACTTAACTTCCTTAGCAGAAAAAATCTAGGGTGAGGCTTCTTGTCTTTTTCCCACTCATATATGTACACATATACCTCATTAATCACAAATGAAAGCATAGCGCAGACATTGTTCTGTGACACGTTTTTCTACTTAATGAGCAGCTCTGGAATTTGGTCCCAACTATTACATGGGTCTATCTCTTTCTTTTTAATCGTTGCATAGCCTTTCATGATATTTGATACTTTATATTTTATCTAAAACTCTCTTTTTAGGCATATTTAGTTCTTTTTGTATTTTTAATAGTCTAAATAATACACAACAAAACCTATATACGTATATCATTATGCACACATATTTCTATGAGCTAGATTACTTGGAATCACGTTCTGGATCAAAACATGCATATTTAAATTTTGATAACTGCTGACACATTGCTCTCAAATCATTTAGCATACCCATCACCATTATATGACAGCACCCATTTTTAAAAATCTTCACCAACACAGAATATTAATGCTGGTATTAGGCAGGGTTCAGTCAGCATAATAGAAACCATACCAGTTATTTAGAAAGAAGGAATGCAACATAAGGCATTGTTTACTGGCATCAGAAGACTGGATGAGACAAAATAACAAGTAGGAAGTGCAAGTCATGGCAGGAAGCAGGTACCACCCCCTGTAATTGTAGGGAAGTGAAAGGATGAAGTTGAATTTATCACATGAATGTTGGAGGACACACAGAGCTGGGACCAAAACTACTATGGGGGAGAGGAGGAAGTGCCCATCCAGTTGGTGCTGGGACATAAAAAACCCAAAGGACAATGCTTGAAGAGCTAGGAATGTCCAGAGAAAAAACTAGACACTGGAACTAATTGCTCTTTTGGAACCAACTGCTATTTCCAGGGTGAAGAATTACGGTTGTAACAATGTTCAAAGAAACAAATCAGTCTGGGAACAGCAGCTAAAATTGATTGGGGGTCCCACCAACTCTGATTCTCAGATGAAATCAAATAGGCTGTATAATGGAGGAAGGTGCTGGAGCATTCTCAGTCCTATAAAGTCTCAGTTCTAATAAATGAAAGCCCTCTTTCAGTGCAAAGACAGACATGGAGAAGTTTCTAGGAACTTAACCAATTTGAAAGATAGAGATAATAGAGGGAACAGAGATGATCAGGATCAGGATTTTGCTAACTCTTTTTTTTTTAAAGATTTTATTTATTTATTTGAGAGAGAGAGTGAGCACAAGCAGGGGAAGGGGCAGAAGGAGAGGAAGAAGCAGACTCCTCACTGAGCAAAGAGCCCGACAAAGGGCTGGATCCCAGAACTCCAGGATCATGACCTGAGCTGAAGGCAGATGCTTAACAGACTGAGCCACCCAGGCACCCCTAACTTTTTCTCTAAATAGTCAGACAGCAAATACTTCAGGCTTTGCTAGCCATAGAATCCTTGTCATAAACACTTAAACTTGCCTTTGCAGCATGAAAACCATCAAAGGTAACGGGTAAGCCAGTGGCTGAGGCTGTGTTCTAATAAAAGTTTAAAAAAACAAATGGTGGGCCAGAGAAATTAAGTTGAAAGGGAACAGGTATGATAGTTCTCAGGCAGTTTAAGTCATGGTTTTTTGTTTGTTTGTTTGTTTGTTTGTTTGTTTGTTTTTAAAGATTTTATTTATTTACTTGACAGAGAGAGAGAGCATAACCAGGCACAGAGGCAGGCAGAGGGAGAGGGGGAAGCAGGCTCCCTACTGAGCAGAGAGCCTGATCCCGGGCTTGAGATCATGACCTGAGGCAAAGGCAGAGGCTTAACCCACTGAGCCACCCAGGTGCCCTAAGTCATGTTTTTATTAATTTTTAAAGTGACAAAAGAAAGAGCACTAAAGCAGTGAGGCTGAAATTTCTCTAGGCCCACCATTGCTCCTGAAAGTAGAGAAAAAGACACTTCACTTTTAAAAAGGACAGGAAAAGAAAGCAGGCAACAAAAAAGGATTTGGGATCAAATCCTACAGAAATTATTATAAGACAATAAGAATAAAATACAGACTAATACACCTCTAGACAATGAAATCCCACTGAAATATATGCTTAGAAAACCAAAACCCAATATATTTAAATGCAATCAAAGAACTAGTCTTTATTTCTTTGATCTCGTTAAAAATATTAGGTTATAGTTTTCTGGGCATAGCATTTTGTGGGATTTCATTGTCTAGAGACCCTGTGGTGATGGTTTCATGGATATACATTTAACTCCAAAATTCATCAGTTTATATATACTGAATACATCAGCTTTTTGTATATCAACCATACCTCAATAAGGAGGTTAACAAAGCAACTATGAATTTAAAAAATCTTTAAAAGCAAACATCAAAATTAAAAAAATTCAGAACTTAGGTGATTGAATAAGGGAGGTTTGAAAAGATGTAATAAAATCCAAGGACAGGATCAGAAATTAAAGAAGAAAGTTGTGAAATAAATATCAAATTAAAAGGAACATAAGAGAGAATAAACACAATGATATTGCCTTAAGAAAAAATAGGAAGAATATTTTTAGGTCAAGGAGAAATGATAGGGACAGAAAATTAGTGGGGGGAAAAGGACCAATATATGTATAATAAGTGTTCCTGGAAAAGAAAAACCAAACCAATAGAATAAAACAAATACTAAAAAATATCATTCACAACAATGTTCTTGTCAGGAAAGCAGCCTAAAAATATATTTTGAAACACACATTAGGTACTTTGGAAAACTGACCCAAAATTGCCAATACCAACACACAATCTCAAAAATTATTGTACTTCCAAGAAAAAGAAAAAAAATTGGGGAGCACTTATACAAAAAGAAGGCTTTCGTTTATAAAAGAAATAAAGCCATATTGTCAGCCTGCTTTATACCAGATGTCAAAGGAAAAAGGAATTTAAGATACACAAGAATATATGAGCTAAGATTCTCTGTCCCCACAAAATGACCTTTAATTCTAAAGGCTCTGCATGACCATTATGAACATTCAAAAACTCAGGGCATATTGTTCCTTGTGTCTTTACTTAGGGATTTCCTAGTGAACAAGCTGCAGGTATTGAAATGATTGGAGAGACACCAACCAAAGGACTGGTAAGTTTTCAAATGCCATGTATTTTCAGAATACTAAAGAAAAGCAGTTTTTCAAAACCAACATTAAAAAGGCCGATGATTTTCAAATAAGCAACAGTTAGACTAACCACTACATTTTCATCAGCACCAGTGGATTCCAGAAGACCATGGAGTAATGTATTTAATGTACTATAAGGAAATAACAGGCCATGATAAAGTTTATCTTCAGGAAAAAGAATTTTTAAAGATGATACTAAAGACTTTTTTTTAAAGGTTTTATTTATTTATTTAACAGAGAGATAGAGACCACAAGTAAGCAGAGCGGCAGGCAGAGAGAGAGAAGCAGGCTCTCCGCTGAGCAGGGAGCCTGATGCAAGGCTTGATCCCAGGACTCTGAGATCATGACCTGAGCCAAAGGCAGCTGCTTAACCAACTGAGCCACCCAGATGCCCCTAAACTAAAGACATTTTTAAGCAAACAGAACCTATAGGAATTTGCCACCAAAAGACCCTAACTATAGGAATTTCTAAAGGCAGAAGAAAATGAATCCTGTTGGGTGGTCTGAGATGGAAGAGGAAGTGAAGGCCAAAACATGGTAAAACATAACCAAACACTAACTGCATAATGCAATAATACTACTACCTTGGGTGACAAAACATTTTAAAACCTCCAAATCATACTAAAACACTGGATGAAGGTAGCAACTATTTCAAGGGGCTCTGAGAGTGGGGTGGGTTGGGGTACTTCAGGCTATTAATGGTAACTGATGTACTTGGGTGTTTCTTTTATCATGATTTGTATATATTATATACTTAATGAAATTATTTTATATTATATACATTTATATCTTATATTTTTTGTGTTAGTACCTCTCAATGGTTGGTTCAAGTCAGTAATGGCATTCTTAAAAATATTACCAAAGAGTTCCTTCTTTTTTGACCTATTGTCAAATTTATTAACTCTGTCAGTAAGACAGAATGATTTTCTTCAAAGATCCTGATAGGATTCATGCTGTTCAGGATACATTTAAGAAGAAAAAAACAAGTTTATCTTTCTTCTGCCCTGGAAGTTACAGTTGGAATAAAACTAAAGTCAAAGCCACATAACTTCTTTCCTTATTAGCTGTGTGATTTCCACAACTAATGTCTCCCCCTTCTTTTCTATATATTAAGATAATTGCAGTCATTAGGATTAAACTGTGGTAGAGACACTTCACTACTGGTGTTTCACAGGAACATTTTCATGGTCCAGAAAGTGAGAAAATGCAGAAGTTTGTCCTCAGAGAGCTTTAATGTAGTGACATGTTAAGTCAGAGCTGGGCATGAGAAGGGAGGAGCAGAAACAATGAAAAGAAAGAGCTTGAAAGCTTTAAATGTAAATGAACGTTAATCATGAAAAACACTGATTAAAGTGTAATGATGTAAAAGTTAATCTAGCTACTATGCAATTAACTCAAAATTACAACCATATATTGTATGTGTAATCACATCCTAAGAAACATATTACATTTTAAAAAATGAAACTGCTCTAACACGATGCTTATGGGAGTCAGCTGACAGATAGCTATACCAATTTGATAATTAACTTTTTAAGGCTAGTTCACATTTTGTGTTCCTAATTAATGTCTACTTAATTTTTGATACATTCCATATTAGGTTAAGTGCCAATTAAATGCTGTGCAAGCTTTAGGAGTGGAAAAATCTCTAAACCTCAAAAACCATGTGATTTTATCATTAAATTGCTCAATAGAAATTAACTAAGAAAACCAATTTCTCACTAACACCCTAGTAAATTTACTCTTGGATACAATCATTAAAAAATAGATCTGATTTGCTAAGATGACTTAGTGAACTCAAGTTATTACGATGGCCACTGAGATGATGGTTTCTGGGTATGTAGTCCCTAGTAAAAATTGTCATCCCTGTTACATTAAGAGAGAATCTGAGGCTTTGGATAAGACAGAAACATGCCCTGAGCTTCACTCTGTGTTTTCTACTTGTCATCTTGCACTCATCCTGTCGCTCGTGGTGTTTCTTGACAAGATTTCAGTCCTGGGCTCTACTGCTTTCTGATGAAGATGAAGGGATAATTAAGTGCATCATACACGACCTCCCAGATATTGGTACAGGATTTTGTGCAGTTACCTTAAGAAATTTTTACTGGCAGACAACAGTAATCACAACAAACAATATTAACAGTTAATGTGCTGAATGTAACCTAAGTTCTTTGTACACAGACCAGTAATTCTCAACATTGCTGTGACTTGATGATACTTAATGATATTTTTTTGTGAGTATATGCACACATATCTATCAGGTCTACCCTAAAGGTGAAATTGTTAGGTCATGGTGTTTGTAGAGGGTGAGTGTTCTCGTTTGCTCAGGACTATCCCAGCTTGACTTCTGAAAGTCCTGTGTCTTGGGAGACCCATAAGACCTCATAAGATAGGACAATTGGTTCTCCTAGTTATGCTAGGTATGTGCAAGCTCATCTTTAGTGGATACTGCTAAGAGTTTTCCAAAATAGTTATGCAAATTTACATTCCCAAGAGCTGTTGTTCTGTATCCTCACCAGCACTTGTGATTATCTGTCTTTTTCATTTTACCCATTTTGCTTGATTTTTAATGGCATCTTTCTGTGGTTTTTGTGAATGATGAATTTGAGTATCTTCGACATGCATGCAGGCAATTCAGCTCTTTTGTTTGTGACGTTTCTGTTCCAAACTCCTACCCATTTTTTATTTGATTCTGTCTTCTTATTATTGATTTGTTGGTTCTATATGTTGAAAACCACACACCCCATTTCATGTCTTGTATTTTTATTTGCTTAATGATGTCACTATTGAACAGCAATTATTACTTTTTTATAAAGATTTTATTTACTTATCTATTTATTTAGAGAGTGAGCACATGAGCAATGGGAGGGATGGAGAGAGAGGGAGAGAGAATCCCAAGCAGACTCCATGCTGAGCATAGAGCCCAACACAGGGCTCAACCTTACAACCCTGAGATCTAGACCTGAGCCAAAATCACAAGTCCGATGCTTAACTGACTAAATCACCCAGGCGCCCCAGCAAATATTACTTTTAGTGCCATCCAATTTATCCTCTTTCCTTCATAGACAGTACTTTTTATCACTCATTTTAGAAATCTTTTCCTCTTCCAAAGCCATAAAGTTATTGTCTCTGTTATTTTCTGCAAGATTGATTTTACTTTTTGTATTTAGATCTTCAATCTCCTCAGAATTGACTTTAATGTGAGGTATAGATAAAAATTCATCTTTTAATATATGATATTTGTCAAGTACATTTCAAATGCTCTGTGACGATAATATTTTCATAAGTTAAGCATCTACTTGTACCTTTGATTTTTCTGTGTTATTTATTCTGTTCCATTTTTCTATTTCTTTATCCTGTACCAATACCACATTACTTCTGTTAGCATAACCTTATGGTAAATCTCGATACCTTGTTGAAAAGGTTTTCTCATCTTGTTTTCTTAAAGAATATCTCAGGTATTCCTGGCACTTTGAATTTTAACACACTTTTGGGAATTAATTGCTAGTTATCATGCAATAAAAAATTGTGAGATTTTTATTGGGATCTTGTTAGATCTTTAATCAGTTTGTAAATAAATGACATTATTACAATACTGAGTTTTCTAATTCATGAGAAGGGCAATTATCCATTTATTTAGATAGATTTAATATATATTCATTAATACCATTCAATAAAGTCTTCATGTATGGAGGTATTTTATGTATTTTGCTAGCTTTATTTGTATGTGTTTGATAGTTTTGTTATTTTTGTAAATCATACTGTTTTTTAATTAGCTTTTTTCTATCTGCTTGTTGCTGGCATGCAGAAAATAAATTGAGTTTTGTTTAGTAAACTTGTATTCAGCAAACTGGCTAAACTAAAATAACTAGAATTACTAATTATTAAAATTTATTTGTAGGGCGCCTGGGTGGCTCAGTGGGTTAAAGCCTCTGCCTTCGGCTCAGGTCATAATCTCAGGGTCCTGGGATTGAGGCCCGCGTTGGGCTCTCTGCTCAGTGGGGAGCCTGCTTCCTCTTCTCTCTGCCTCTCTGCCTACTTATGATCTCTCTCTGTCAAATAAATAAATAAATACAATCTTAAAAAAATAATAAAATAAAATTTATTTGTAGAGATTTGAAATTTCCTACTAATGCAATCACAGCATCTATAGATAAGGGCAGAGTTATTTCTTCTTTTGATTCTACACAGTTGAATCGACAGTATTGATTACATAGGTGATTCTGAGCATCCTCATTTCATTTTCAAACTCATAGATAAAAATGTAAATATTTTGCTGTTTTTCCATGATATTTTTGTGGATAGACATCATCAAATAGGATATGTTTCTGTCCAAATGTAGCAGAAGTTCAAGATGTTTTTCAGTGTGGGATGCCAATTTATACTTCTTCTGCATATAAGAATTGCCATTCCATCATGTATTTGACAATGTTTGGTATTGATAGTCTTTCCCTAGTCTACTAGGACTTCTACAATGGGTATTGATTTTTTTTTCTTTTTCTTTCTTTCTTTCTTTCTTTCTTTCTTTCTTTCTTTCTTTCTTTCTTTCTTTCTTTCTCTTTCTTTCTTCCTTTTCTTTTCTTTTTCTTTCTTTTTTTTTTTTTTTAGAGAGAGAACATGAGCAGAGGGAGAGAGGCAAAAGGAGAGAAAGAGGATNTCTTTTTCTTTCTTTTTTTTTTTTTAGAGAGAGAACATGAGCAGAGGGAGAGAGGCAAAAGGAGAGAAAGAGGATCTTAAGTCCAGATGTGGGGCTTGCTCTCACGACCCTGAGACCATGACCTGAACTGAAACCAAGAGTCAGTTGCTCTATGAACTGAAGCACCCAGGCACCCCTGAGTATTGATTCTTAATGGATATTATTTTTTGTGCATTTATTAAGATGTTAATATGACTCTCCTTTATTCCATCAGTCTGCAGAACTCCATGGATTAATTTTACTCTTGTCATCTTTGCATTTCTGAAATAAGTCCAAATTTGTCAGAATGTCTTATCTTTTTAAATATATTGCTGAATTTTGTTAATATTCTGTTTATGANCTCTCCTTTATTCCATCAGTCTTCAGAACTCCATGGATTAATTTTACTCTTGTCATCTTTGCATTTCTGAAATAAGTCCAAATTTGTCAGAATGTCTTATCTTTTTAAATATATTGCTGAATTTTGTTAATATTCTGTTTATGATGATTTCATCTATGTTTTTCAGTAAGATTTCCCATAATTTTCTTTTTTTATAATATCAGTGTAAGGTTTTGGTTTATAGGCTATACTGGGGGGCGCCTGGGTGTCTGTCATTAAATGTCTGTCTTAGGTTCAGGTCATGATCTCAGGGTCCTGGCATCGGCCCCACATCTTCCTCCCTGCTCAGCGGGAAGCCTGCTTCTCCCTCTCCCACTGCCCCTGCTTGTGTTCCCTCTATTGTTGTCTCTCTCTCTCTCTGTCACATAAATAAGTAAAAATTTTTAAAAGAATTATAGGCTATACTGGATTCTTAAAACAAAATGAAAAAGGTTATCTCTTTTTGTATTTTTTGGAAGAGTTTGTGCAAGTTCGGTACTGACTTTTTCTATAATATCTACTAGATTTTTTAGAGAAACTCTAAGCTTACAGTTTTCTTTTGGAAAAGTTTGTAAATACAGATCAGTAAAATTTTAATGGTTGTTTGGATTTTCTATTTCTTTTTGTGGACATTTGAGAAGTTTTTTCAGGACTTTTCTATTTCATCTAAATTTTTAAATTCATTGACTCGGCATTTTCCATTGTATCCTATCATGGTGTTTACAAATGGTAGGTTCCCTAGTGATGTCACTTTAATTGACTTTGGTCACTTATGCATTCTCTCTCACATATATGTGCATGTACATGTAAGCACACCGGTAAGACCAGGCATTTTCCAAATTTAATTAATTTTTTGTAGAAGCAACTTGTTGCCTCGTTGCTTCTCTCCATGGTATATATTTTTTAAACTATTTAATTAATATCTTCCCTTTTCCTTTACATTTTCTCCTTCCTACTTTTGGGGGTTTAATTGGACATTTTTCCCCTAATTTCTGTCATGGATGTCTATTTCATTGGTTTTTCTGCCTCTCTTCATTTACGGTTACATAAATTTAAGGCTATGTATTTCCCTATTATCACTGTTTTAGCTATATCCCATTTTGAATTTTCATTATCATTTAGTTCAGAATGATTCTTAATTTTCACTATGACTTCTTTGACTCTTAGGTTATTTAAAAGCATATTGTTTGACATTCAAATATTTGGGATTAGAGAAAAATTCTCTTTGTGCTACTGATTTCACTGTGTTAAATTTCACTGTGATCAGGAAGTATAATCATTTGATTTCAATCTTTTGGTGATTTTCGAGACCTTCTTTATGGCTCAGAATGTGAATCAACTTTTTTGGGGGGGCCAACTTTTAGTTTATTTTTTAAGAGCTTTTTAAAAAGCCTTTCTCCTTTTGGGTTTTTTATTTTTTATTTATTATTCAATTATTTAATTATTTGTTATTTTTTTATTATTTGCCCCAGGGGTACAGGTCTGTGAATCATCAGGCTTACACCTTTCACAGCACAGAATGTGAATCAACTTTATAAATACTCCATGTGTATTTTCTTTTTTTTTAAAGATTTATTTATTCATTTATTTATTTATTTTAGGAAACAAGAGAGGGAGGAGAGAAAGAAGCAGACTTCCTGCTGAGCAGAGAGCCTGATGATGTGGGGCTTGATCCCAGGACCTTGAGATTATGACCTGAACTAAAGGCAGCCACTTAACCGACTAAGCCACCCAGGCATCCCTACAAATCAATACTTGAAAGGACACTCAGTGTGTCAATTACAAAAAAGCAGAGCTGCAATTTTTCAATGTGTTGAAATAGATGTGCTATTTGGGGTTATAGAGTATAGATGTGGAGCATGAATTCCCTCCTCCCCCTTCCCCCACTTTGGCTTCCTCTTTGCTATTGATCATGGCAAAAACTGTTGTAAATTCATTTACTTAAACCTGTTCCATCCCACACCATCTGGGAATACCAACCAATATCTGATGGTCCAATAATAACAACTGCTTCTCTTTCCTCTCTCATCCACATGTCAAGCTATTTCTTGCTTAAATGATACTTCTCACAAATTTTTGTTTCCTTGAAATTTAATTCCTGGTTCCTCAACTGGTAATCCCTTTCTGTTCTTTAAAATTCAACTGAATAAGGGACACCTGCACCCCAGTGTTCATAGCAGCAATGTCCACAATAGCCAAACTGTGGAAGGAAACAAGATGCTCTCAACAGATGAGTGGATAAAGAAGATGCGGGTCATACATACCATGGAATATTACTCAGCTATCAGAAAGGACCAATACCCACCATTTGCATCAACATGGATGGAACTGGAGGGGATTATGCTAAGTGAAATAAATCAAGCAGAGAAAGACAATTCTCATACAGTTTCACTTACATGGAGAATATAAGAAATAGCATGGAGGATCACAGGAGAAGGGAGGGAAAACTGAATGGGAAGAAATCAGAGAGGGAGATAAACCAGGAGAGACTCTGCACTCTGGAAAACGAACTGAGGGTTACAGAAGGCGGGGATGGGGTAACCAGGTGATGGGCATTAAGGAGGGCACATGTGATGATGAGCACTGGGTGTTGTATGAAACTAATGAATCATTGAACACTACATCAAAAACTAATGATGTACTATATATTGGCTAACAGAACATAATAAAAAATAAATAAAATTCAACTGAAGCCTAACTTCCTGTAGGACTTCTGAGACCTGTGATATGGTCTAAACATCTCTCAGTATATGATCACAGTGCTTGCAGAACATCAAAATCATTTTTCAAATCACATGAAAATTAGGTTCAAAATTCCTTAAAGGCAGGGTATACACTTACTCTTTGTTACTGCTCAGTGGAGTGCAAGGCATATGGAAGAGATCCTTAAATGGTTGTTGAAATGTTGAGCTTAACTGCCTTGTAGTTAATATCATATATATATAATAAAAGCTAATATAAGAAAGCTCAGTATTTTATAAAATCACCTTATGGATTACAGAATATATTCAACTCAATTTTTCTAATTTGAGCTCCCCCAAAATTTCACAAAATAAAGCACAACTGTTATGTACCCAATTTTACCCTTTAAAAAATGGGGCTTAGAAATGCATCATTTCACTGCCTAGTTAAAAAGGAACATCAGACAGAGCTAGAAACCATGTCTTTGGAATATGAAACTCAGCATTTCTTGAAATCTAATACATTTTACTCACTAACAGTTACACCCCAATTTTTTTTTGTCTCAATTTGTATCACTTTAACTTTCTCAACAATTTCTTGGAGTTTTCTTTTCTTTTCTTTTTTTTAAGGTTTTATTTATTTGTCAGAGAGAGAAAGAACCCAAGCAGGGGGAAAGGCAGGCACAAGGAGAAGCAGGCTCCCCACTAAGCAGGGAGCCCGATGTGGAACCTGATCCCAAGACCCCAGGATCATGACCTGAGCCAAAGGCAGACGATTAACAGATTGAGTCACCCAGGCATCCCTCCTTGGAGTTTTCATGACATGTCAATGTTTTGATAATATCTAAGGAAGTGAAGTGACTGTGACCACAATTTCTCTGTTGTATTAATATAGCATTTTAGCTTTGCCTATTTATATTTTCAAAATGTTTTATTTACCCTCCCAAATACCCCCACATATCCATTAATGGGGTCCACAGCACTCTGACATTGACTTTATAAAATTTATTTTCCTTAATACCCACTATCAGTTATAAATACTACATGGGAACTTCTTCCTGGACATACATTTCTGTCTTAGTCTATATACATTTAGACTTGGTTGGAGTTTTCATTTTCTTAGATATTTTTTTTTATCCATGTTGGATAATCTTTTTATGCTGTGCCTTCCTTTGAAGCACTTGCCTGTCTGTCTCTTGATTTATGCTCCTACTCTATACAAGTTGCAATTTCCTGTAAAGATTAAGAAAACACTTGTCTGATCTGCCATAGGTGTTCCCTTTATAGTTAAAAAGGAGTATTTTACCTTGTTCTATTTTTTTTCTTGCTGTTCTTAGAGTAAGTGCATCATCTTAAATGGTCAAATAATTCACATGAATAAATGGAAAATACTTGACCTCATTTAAATTTTAGTCATGAGATTCCAGATGGTCACAGTTATTGCTGTGGGGGCATTTTGCCCTGGAACTTTTTTTGAAAAAGGTTTATCGAACCCAGATTTGTCATCAACTTTCATGAAAATCATACATTTCTGCTATCTGAAACATTTGGTCTATTTTTCAAGCCAGAAGTCTGGTTCACTGTAGATATTTTTATTTACGTAAGTTATCTAGGATTATTATTTGATGCATATTTTCAGAATGAAATATAGAGATTTCACCTGATTTTGATAATATTAAGTTACAGTCTTATAAATCATGTTTGACAGTTTTAAATTGATTTAAATCTTCTAATCATTCTCTTAGGCATACTCCTATTACTACCTCAAAAATCTTTACTAACAAGTAAAACTTGTATTAATTACTACTGAATGCTGAAAATGTGTTCTAAAGCATTCATTTCTTTGCAGCCAAAACCTTGTCTAATCTTCTTTTTAGCTAAAATGAGCTACCCTAGAGAAGGGGCCTGTCTTAATGACCATAAGACTTCAAGTAACTGGAATGTTTTTTGTCATGCAATCAGCATTAGTAAAAGTTTGTAGAAAAATATCTTAGCCTCCCCCACAAAAACAAAAACAAATTAGTATAGGAAAAGTCTTAATAGGTCCACTTACTAAAAGGTTTATCATAAAATTTCATCTCTATTTTTACTATACAAATTGGACTAAGTTGATGGGGAAGTGGAAGGAGAACGGTGATATTTTATATAGGTTCATATTGTCATGTAATGACATTAATATCATATATATGTATATACACATATTGCTTGAGATGTGAGTCAGTTTGTGCTCTATTCAATAAAAATATAATTTTTTTTTACAATTGATCTGAAAATTTTGACCTGATTGGCTGAATGCATACAGTTATAGGTTAAGGTTAAAGCACAATTTAGCATGTCCTTTGTGAATATGATGGATGTTTTTTTTATCATAGACCTTTGTATCCCCAGAGAGTCATATTCATGGTATTAATAGAAAACCTCATAAGCCTCATTTAATTCTTTTCTCTACTCCTTAGTTGAATGAACTTAACCAACTTACATGACCTCTTCGTAGATCTGCTAAAAAATGAATAAGTAGGATGACCTTAAACGGATCTAATACACAACAAATGTGGACACGCCAACATAGTCCATGGAAATAAATGATCTAGTCAATATGCATTCAACAAACATTTGTTGTAAAAGATATAATTAGAAATTCTCCCAGTGAACTTCTCTCCAGTGTTTCTAAATGTATTCTCACTATGCATATATATTTAAGTTCCATGTCTGAGTATGCCATCAAGAATTAATGTCTGCATATCATACAAAAGATATAAACATTTTGCTGGACATTTATCTGGTCCTTATTTCATGTAAAACCAAGCTTCTACTGTTAAGTTCTGGTCATATTTTTTCTTTGTAAGAGAAAGCCAAAAAATATTGAATTTGCACATTAAGATAATATAATTAAGGATAATGAAGTTACTATAGGATCATTATTCAAGCAGAATCATTCCAAATAGATTGAAAAAGGAAATGAGTACAGGGAAAAAAAATGAGAACAATAACTGTGGGTCAAAAGGGCATCATCTAATATGTTCTATCAGTGTTCACAGGAGTTTCCACTATAACATTTTTACTTTTAGTTCAATGTCTTGACTTACTTCTAGTACAAAAAGTCCCCAAAAATCTATATATCCCTTTCCACTCCTTTGAAAATAATTCTATACATTGTCTTGGTATATTGAGTCTGAGTGGGAAGGATTTGCCCAAGAAATGCCAGAATAAAAGCCTCCTTTGTTAGTGTCTTCAACAACTGTAAAACTAGGCTTTGGTATCACAGCCCTTGTCCCAGAAAAACTATGAGACATGGTGTAAGGAAGACATGGTGAGGCAAATTCATCTGTCTGTGTGTGAGAGGAATCTCTCTCTCTCTCTCTCTTTATTATTAATAAACAGGCCTTTTCCCCAGGGCCCATTTCCCCAGCAGTCAATTCACTTAGAAAAATAAAATGTCATTTAATTGGCAGGAAAATTGCCTAAATTTTGTGTGACAAACTCAAAGAAATACATTCTGTAGATGGAAAAAGGAAAGAGAAAAGGATATAAATTAAATGTTAATTATGAAGATGATTAAAATATAATAATATACAAAATTCATCTAGCTCCTTAGTAATTGACACAAAATTATATAAATTTGGGATATGTAATCACAATCAAACTAATATTATAAACTTAAAAAAATAAATTGCTTAAAATTGATGCTTAGGTTCCATTGTGTTGACAGCTATCTACTAAATCTGTAGAGAACGTTAATTTGATAGGAATGACTTGCATTTAAAAGTCAGTTCGGATTTTAGGTTAATTGGCATCCACTTAACTTGTGAAGTCTACCTTGTTAAATATAAATTTTTAAAAAATTAATGCCAATAGAAGTGAGAAAACCATTTGACACAAGGCAGCAATTAACTATATAAAACCAAAATTCAAGAATCTAGAAGTTGGTAAAAATGCAAACTCCTTTATTTGCCCTTGAATTTACAAATCAATCATATGTCAAAATGAAATGTAGGGGGGGGGAATGAAACGTAGGAAAATAACCTGCCAAAATAGTATAAGAGAGATATCAGAAAATCCAGAATAAATGCAAGTGCAAGGATTAAAACAGAAAATAAGGACATAATGGTGAAAAAAAGACCAGGTACTCTCAGAAAGTTTTGTACATCTTTATAGCCTACTTTAATACTTGAATTTATTGTTGCTTAATATCTATAAAGATTCTTTCATCTTTTACCCAACATGCTTTTGTTAATATTTTGTTAATATTAAGTTACATTACATAGTCAAGTATATTCTAATCTAGAGGATGATTTTTAGTGAAAAGCTCTCATGCCCATGTTTTATAATAACCTGTCCCTTCTCTTTCTCTTTATTTTCTGGGTCTTTTATAGTTCAACCCAACATATGTTCATTCACAGTTTCTTGTATTTGAAGCACTGAAGTGGTTACTGGAGATACCTATCTCCAAAAATCTAATCTCTATATGGTTATGGATGGGAGGGTTTGACAATTACTGGAGGACATCTCCTGTTGACAATTTCTCAAGAACAAATAGGGACAAATGCAGGCAAGTCTAAATGAGGAGAGATAATCTAGAGCTAAGAATGTCAGCAACCTTGGCAGAGGGTAGCAAGGGAGGACAGAAGAGTAAATATTGAATGCAGGTGTTTTGAAATCCAGAAATGATGGGGTTTTAATTGATTTTGGTGCTTAATGCCACGATGTTGGAAAAGGTTAAAGAATTTGTGAAAAGGACAGATCTGTAATGAGTCAGACACAGTTCTATCCCTTAAGGAACTCTTTTTTTTTTTTTTTTTTTTTTTAAAGATTTTTATTTATTCATTTGACACAGAGAGAGAGATTACAAGTAGGCAGAGAGGCAGGCAGAGAGAGAGGAGGAAGCAGGCTCCCCGCCGAGCAGAGAGCCCGATGTGGGCCTCGATCCCAGGACCCTGGGATCATGACCTGAGCCGAAGGCAGCGGCTTTAACCCACTGAGCCACCCAGGCGCCCCTTTAAGGAACTCTTAATGAATGGTAGACTTATGATCACTCTCATCTTGCTTAGCAGACTCTATTATTATTATTATCATTATCATTATTTTAGAGAGGGAAAGAGAGAGAGGTGCAGAGGGGCAGAAGGAGACATAGAGATAGAATCTCAAGCAGACTCCCCACTGAGTCACCAGTGCAGGACTCAATCTCATGGTACAGAGATTATGACCTGAGCCAAAATCAAGAGTCAGAGGCTTAACTGACTGAGCTACCCAGGTGCCCCTTGCTTAGCAGACTCTTAAGAGTGTAAGTTCAAGATTCAGTCTATGTGAATATAGATCCTAGTCCTGCAACTTGCTGTTTGACTTTGTGCAAATTACTGCAATTTTCTGCCCTCAGTTTGCTCATATTTTAAATGGGAAAATGGTAATTGAGAGCCTGGGAGCACGAAGAAACATCCGGTCTGATGAAGGAAGAATGAGAACGCAACTCTGAAAACACAATTTCAACTAGAAAGGGCTCAAAGAATGCATGAATTAAATAATAATATCAAAACATAAAGAGTACAGAGGAAAGTGGAAGACTTGAGATTAACATCTCTGCAATTTCCCAGATTTAAACAGAAAATACACCTACAAAAGAAAGGGAATAAAGCTGGTATGAGAAACCTCATCAGCAGCTTGGCACCATGACGAATGGCAGGGCATGGGGAGAGGGTGTCACCTTAATGTGCAGAGGAAAAACTATTTTCAAATTAAAATTCTATACCCAGCTAAAATGGTAGTCAAATATGATAGTAAAGGCATTCTTAGATATGCAGTGACTTCTCATGTATCTTTTTATGGGAAATATATTAAGGAATTCTTTCTGGAAGAATAAGAATAGAAAGGAAAAAGTAGAAACCCATGGAGAAGAAAACGGTATAGGGAAAAGCAAACAAATCATAATGTAATCAATCTGAAAATGTCTGTGGGAGGTGGTAGAGCAGGGCAGGAGAAGTTTAAAGAAAGGAAATACAGAATGCAAGGGCAGGTATGATCTACATCTATATATCTTTTATATGAAAATATATAATTAGAGCAATATAAGAATAGAAGATGTTTAATAAAATTTAATACCCATTTTTGATAAAAAAAATTTTTAGTCAATCTGGGAAAATAATAAAAATTCCCTAATCTGATATAGAAAATCTCCCAACAACTGTAGTTCACATGGCTTATAATAATGAGGAATTATAGGGGCACCTGGGTGGCTCAGTCCTTAAGCATCTGCCTTCAGCTGAGGTCATGATCCCAGGGTCCTGGAGTCAAGTCCCACATCAGGCTCCCCGGTCAGCGGGGTGTCTGCTTCTCCCTCTCCCACTCCCCCAACTTGTAGTCCCTCTCTCACGGTCTCTCTCTCTGTAAAAATTTTTAAAAATCTTTAAAAAAATAATAATGAGGAAATATAGAAACATCCCCTTTAAAGTGATTACAAAGGCAGTAAAGCCCAGAATCACCTTTTTCAAGACAATGCCAGTAAAGGACAAAGAAAAAGAACTACAAGTATTAGAAAAAAAGATAACAACTTTTTATTATTCACTGGTGATTTGACTACGTATTTTAAAAAAGAATATACAGGCAGATTATTAGAATTAATAAGAAAGGCATAACAGGCAAGGGGGTAAAACAGAGAACACAAGGGGAAAAGAGACAGTACTCACATGAAATAGGAAATCTTAGTTCACTCTCTCAGTGCATGCCAGATCAAATTAAGTTGAAAAGGTGTAGAAGATTTATATCATATAACTAATAAGGTTCTTGTGATTGATGTATTAAACTCCACACTCTGAAATAGAGAATATACATTTCAGTTCCCATAGAAACATCATAAAAACTTACCATACATTATTCCATGTGAAAAATCTTAATATGGTTCAAAAAATATGGAAGACAACTGTCTTAGTCAATGAGGGCTGCTATAACATACACCATAGACTGATTGACTTAAACGTTTGGGGCTCCTGGGTGGCTCAGTCGGCTAAGAGTCAGACTTCTGCTCACGTCATGATCCCAGAGTCCTGGGATCGAGTCCCACATCAGGCTCCCTGCTCAGCAGGGAGACGGCTTCTCCCTCTCCCCGCCTCTGCTCCCCCATTCATGTTTTCTCTTGCTATCTCTCTCATTCTCAAATAAATAAAATCTAAAAAACAAAACAAAACAAACAAAACCCCCCAAAACACCAACAATAAACCTATATTTCTCACAGTTCTGGAGGCTGAAAGTCCAAGATCAAGGAGCCAGCCTTCCTCCTGGCTTGCCGATGGTTGCCTCCTCTGTGTCCACATATGGTGGACAGAGCAAGAGCAAGCTTTCTGGCCTTTTCTTATAAGGGCCGTAATCCCATCAGAAAGACCACACCCTCATGATCTCATTTAAGCCTAATTATACCCCAAAACCTCCACCTGCAAACACTGTTACATTGGGAATTAAGGCTTCAACATATGAATTTTGGATACAAACATTGTTTATAATAATGAAATTTTTAATCATAATGGAATTAAATAACAGCAAAACATGAGAAAACATCACCTGTATATGGGAACATTTAAATATTCTCCTTTAAACAACTTCTGAGTGAAAGATAAGTCAAGTTGGATATGCGGAATATTGACAAACTATCAATAATAAAGACAGTACCTGTAAGAACCTATGACATACATCAAATACCACACTCAAAGGAAAATGTGTAACATAAAATACATCAATTAAAATATATTAGTATACATCTGAATCAAAAATTTAAAAAAAGAAACATTGATCCAAATGAAAGAATAAAAGGAGACGAAAGAAGCAAATAGATGTAAGCAGATATAAATAAGTTAGGAAACAAAAAATTTGTGGAACAAAAAATTAATAATTTTTTGAAAAAAAGACACTATGAGCTAGCCTACTTAAGGAATAAACAGATGGAGATGGGGTGTGGGGTGAGGAGAAGTGGGAAAAATGCCAATCAACCACATAAGTATTTTTATGTAGAAATAACCATCAAATCTAATGACACTTAAGAAATAATGTTGAGCCAACTTTTCCCAAACCCTTTACAATGACATAGAAGCCTTATTAAAATGGATACAATCTTGTAAGTTATAAACAGGACAATTTCTATGGATTTCTATAGAAGATAGGGAAACCCATCAAGAAACTAGCTTCTCAAACATCCCAGACCAGAGCAGTTTCATTCTGAATTCTACCAAAACTTTCAAGAGCAGATGTTGCCAGTGCCATTTAAACTGGTCCAGAAATTAGGAAAAGAAGCTTCCAAATTTTTAATCATATTAATAGATCTAAGAAAAAAATCACGAGTGTCCTTGTATATGCTGAAAAAGAATTTGAAAATTTTCCAAAACCATGTTTGGTTTCAAAACACTCAACCATTGCTTTTCTTTCTTTTCTTTTCTTTCTTTCTCTCTCTCTTCCTTTCTTCCTTCCTTCCTTCCTTCCTTCCTTCCTTCCTACCTTCCTTCCTTCCTTCTTTCCTTCCTTCCAACACTTAGCCATTTCTTAACATGTTAAATTATACTTCCATCCAAAAACCTTCTAGTGGAAATGATTAGGCATATTCACACTGAATTCAAGGGCAAGCAAACTACCAATTTTAGCTCTAATGCTCAGGGTTGTTCTGAAGGTACTAGCCTGCAGGCTATTTGAAATGACTAAGAGAATAAAGCTACATGCATAGAGTTAATAAATTAGGATACAAAATTTTTTAGATTAAATTAGGAATTCACATATAAATTTGGCATGCAGTTAAAGGCTGTAAGGAGAAATAGATCCCACTTATAATGGCGATAAAAAAGGTAACACGGTTAGGAATAAATCAAAAGCAACATGGAAGACCCAGGTAAAGAGCACAAAAGAGACGTGAAAGCATGAGAAGACACACTGTGTTCTAGTCTCGGCAGATGCAGCATGGCGAACATCTGTCGGGTCTCCATAAGTTCATGAAACTAACACGAGTCAAGTAAAAATACAACTCATTGTTTGTGTGTTTGTTATAGCTCGCAAATTCTTTAAAAGCTTTAAAATTTCAGGGAATCACTGAAATAGAAGTGTTACAGTGCAAAATGGAGAACAGTCTTACTAAATATTAAATTGAACACAAAGTCTTAATAATTAAAACAGTGTAGGAATGATGCCTGCTTAGACAAACCAGTAAAATGGATGTCCAGAAATAGACCTTGATGTAGGGGCACCTGGGTGACTCAGTCAGTTAAGCATCTGCCGTCAGCTCAGGTCATGATCCCAGGGTCCTGGGATCAAGCCCTGCATCAGGCTCCCTGCTCAGCTGAGAGCCTTCTTCTCCCTCTCCCTCTGCCTGCCACTCCCTGCTTGTGCTCTCTCTCTGTCAAATAAATAAATAAAATATTTTTTAAAAAAGAAATAGAACTTGATGCAATGGGGGCAGTTTTGTATAAAGTACAGAGAATGTCTCAAAATCTGTGTGAAGATGGAAACGATGAACTAGTAAAAAAAAAAAATGGTGATGCCCAGATTCAGAACTCATATTTGGCTGAATTCCCAAAGAATAAAATGTTTAAAAGGAAAAAAAAAATGAAGCAGTAAAATGACTAGAAGAAAACGAGTAATAATTTGTTATAAACCTGGAGTAGAAAAAGCCTTTAATCTGTGACAGAATCTATAAGCTATAAAAGAAAATATTGATAATTTGAATATTTAAATATTAAAATAAAGACTTCTAGAGGCAAACAACAACAATAGTGAAACAACCCAGCCTAGCATTGTGGTAAAGAAACAATGACGGGGGGTGCCCGGCTGGTTCAGTCGGTTGGTTAAGTATCTGACTCTTGGTCTCAGCTCAGGTCTTGTCTCAGGGTTGTGAGTTCAAGCCCCAAGTTGAGCTCCACAATGGATGTGGAGCCTACTTAAAACAAAACAATACAAAATCAATGACGGATTTAACGATTCTTCCTAATGTCTCAAACAAAAACTCCTAGAAATTGAAAAGGAAAGGTCAATAGTCCAAAAGAAAGCTGACAGCTAGATTTTAAGAGAAAGAAATGCTAGATGTTTAACCTTATTTGTATTAAGAGAAATGTGGATAAGATATCAATACACACCGAATTAGCAAAAATGCAGAAATTGAATATAATTCTGTTCACAAGGTCACAGAATAAGGGACTTAGTTTCTGGTAGGAGTGCAAATTCTTGCAAACCTGATGAAGGGCAAACTGGAAACACCTATCAATAGTAAAACAAATGCACATTTCACACATGTGAGACCACATTTACAAAGCAATTTTTGCAGCACTGTTCCTCACAGCAAAAAATTGGAAACAACTTTATATTCATCCATATTGGACAAGTCAAATAAATCATGGTGCATTCTATATAATAAAATACAGTTGAAAATGAAACTGAGAAATCTCTTTTATAGACTAACATGGAAATATCTTCTGGGGATATTAAGTAAAGATGCAAGAAACACAACTGTGTACGTAGTATGCTATATCTTCTGGTGGGTGTTGGGGAAGGAGGAAAAATAAAATATATTTGAATTTGTTTATAACTTCAGAAATAAATGTCAGTAGGATAAACAAGATATAAGATGCACACAGGAGGACTCCCTGAACGGTTTGCCTGGTTGTTAATAAAGTGAGAAGGAAAGAGTTACTTAAATGTGTAAATCATGTCAATGTAGTAGAGTCAAGAAAGTTAAAATAAGCCAAATACAGTAATATAGATGTGATAAATATTATAACTGAGGTATAGCATATACCAGGGGTGATGAGGGGATATTCAATTAGCTCAATTAATCCAACTGGTAGGAAAGTTTGCAGAAATAAAATCCTAACAGTACTGATATTGGTTGTAGAATGTTGAGTAGAGATCCACCAGAGAAACAGGGTGGCAAGAGGAAATCCTGGTGAATCCCGATGAATAAATGATAACGAAGCAAGTAGAAAGTCTACCAGGCTTTAGAAATATCTTTTATGAGGACATTTTTTTTATTCTTGTGAGATGAATATCACAATAAGACAAGATTTGGAAAAAAGGTTAGATCTTTATTTATAGACAAATTATAATACCATTGCATTAATGTCCAGATTTCTTCTAGAAAATTAACAAAGTGATTGCTCATTAGGGTGAAACATGCTGAGTTCAGGTTTTTTTTTTTTCCTCCCTAAGTAGTGTTAAATTGAAGGCTGAAGCATCTTTATTTTCTCTCTGGGTCCCCTATGTGAGGACTGACAAGGATTTGACAAATGATAGATTTGCTTCTAAAGTATCTTCCATTTCTCACCTCTCACCTTCTGTCAAACTCCACACATAATATCTCACAGAAGCCCACCATCCCCTCTCTGGCGTCTTGCTACCACTCTCCCTACCCCTGTCCACTCCCACTGTTAACGGTCTCTGCTACCTGAATACCTCAGAGCCCCTTCTCTCTTTTTTCTCATCTCGGTTAATAACTTCTGAATGCATTTCCTTTTAACAGGTTTCTTCATCCTCCAGTTTGAAGGCACTGTTGTAGGAAATTGTAAGGAGGTTTGAAGAAGTTACTAGGCTTAAGTATTTTCCTGAGGCATCTAGTGACTTACTGAGGCATGTTCTGAATTCCTTCCTAAGACTCATTTTCTTTGTCTTTGACTGCTACACCAGTGGCCTGTAAAGCCTCAGAAACTTGGACTACACTACTAGAAATGTGCTATAATTCAAGTAGAGGTAGAGCTAATGTTCCCTTTGTACTTCTTATCTAGAATTTTTTTTTTAAGCCAAGCAAATTAACAGTATCAAGACTGGCTGAATAATTTCTAGGCTATTTAAGAGAACAGATTGTTTTCAAGCATTGGTAGGCAGTGTGGAAGAATCTATTTACATTTAAATTATTTGCTAATTACAAATCATTATTAGCTATTAACTAAGAAGAGCCATGTAAAGACAACTACTAGGCAACACTTTGTTAAACTTGCTCCAATGATGGGGACTTGGAGAACAATAAAACCAAGGTTAAAAATAGTTCATAATCCATATCTCTTTTCATCAATTCAGATACACTTCCCCTCATTTCCAGGCCAAATGCTTGTGGTTTTATTGGACCTGAAATATCTCAGTACAAAATAATACATATAAGAGGACGGCTGATAAATTGCCTGAATTCAAGAAATCATACCCTTCAAGGTTACTCCCCAACTAGACTCCTTGCCTGGATATTTTTAAAGCCTATAATCAAGGAGGTAGCACAACACGATCTCAGAAAAGACAGCTGCGGGGGAAGCAGGGATAAGCATTTGTTTTCATTTTGAAAAGGAGCCCATTGCCAACAGGTTTTGGGCTCCCGTACAAGTTTTTGCAGAATTACATAAAGATTTCAGAACACAAGAGAAACAACGGCCACAATTACCTTAGATTAAGCACATCATTTTTCAAATCTGGAGAGACAGATGTCAAAATAGATGCCCCATCATCTACTATAGTGGTCAACTTAATGAAAGAAGAAAGAGGGCTTTGCTCCAGTCCCTGCAGTGCTAGACAGGAGCAGTATAAGCCCAGATGACTTCACTGGACAACTGTTGTTTCTTAGACTCCATGTAATGGAAAAAGCATAACAGCTGGTGTAAGATTCTGGTTCTGACACTCTTAATCCCTCCTGTGTCATGAATCATGGTGCCCTTACAGAACTGGTGGAAATTTGTGAGAGTTAACTCTATTTACATGGTTTGAGAACTAGGCATTATTCTCTAGACATAGGTGGTATCATTACCACCTGCTGGTGGACACTACTCAATGTCTAGACCAAGAATGAGAGAACTTAGAAATGATCTTTCCAAGTGGTTGTATAAAGACATGTCAAGATATTCAATGAAAAGAGAAGGCCTATGTGATGCATGAACCCATGTTACATGAAAACTGTGCATGTCACATCAAAGACAGCATTTTCACCAACAGATTTATGTAACTAGGGTGGAGTGGAAGAATAAAGAGACCACATGGAAGTCAATGATTTCCTATGTTTGGTCTCCATGTAGAGTGGGGGGATTCACAGGTTTTCAATACATTGTTAAAACAATCAAACAAATAGCACCATGCATGATTCGACAAAAACCTGTCATAAATGAAGAATTAGGATTCATCCAATTCTGTGTACCTGACAGGTCCTTGAAACATGTCAGCAACTTAAGAAAGGCATTTTTTTTAAACTCTTACCAAGTAACTTTCAACTAAGCTCAATAAAGTCATTAGTGTCTGTCAACTGTCAATAACAAATTTGAATTTCTTGAGCTCTTCCATTCCTCTACTTAGAGATCCCACGTCTCTCTATGTCCATCACATAGACTAATAGTTGTCATAAGTTAACAAATAGAAGGCCTTAATAGCGGCACTATGAGCAGGAAAACTGCTTAAGGAATGTTCTATCTGTTCTTCAGTGTGAAAATAAAACACTTTGTGAATTCATTAATTTGATCAAGAAGAACTCTTTACTAGGGAAATGAGTTAAACCAGTTGTTTTAAGCAGCTTAGCAGAAAAAACTCTAGAATGACCAAATTTAAAAAAATTTATATATATATATATATATATATATATATGATATATATATCATATCTCAATGGGTTCTGTTGACAGAGTGGATATTGTGTTATTTTAGCCTTTTGGTGATTATCCATCAAATACCACTAGCATGCATTCATATGCCTCTATTACACACACATGTTTTGTAAGGAACAGCAAGAAAGAGTGTTCTCCACTATCCAACAGAGTTATCATAACCTCCCTGGATGGATCTTCCTTGGCATTTTGCTTCCTGGTTCAGGCCACATGCTCAAGGCTTGTAGATGCTTCCATGTTCCTCCTTTTTGCTCAAGATCACCTGGCATCAAAGACATGTCCTTTAAAATAGTTGGGATTCTGGCTCAGTTGAAGAGGTAACAAAATGATTTTTATTTGACAATATTTTATTTATGTCAATTATGCCAAACATTCATGCACATTCTAAGAATTTCTTTCATATTAACTTTTACATTTCTTTACAACATAAAATGCTAATCTCATTCTAATGAATGGCTAAGATGATAACAGACAATTTTTAGGTCATTGCCCATTTGAAATATTGCAGAATAGGTTCGGGAAGCTAAGAAGAAGCATGGAACAAAAGAAATACCCCTCTGGTTGTCTGTAGTATCACTGAGTAGAAGAGGGAGACATACTCCATGACTCTTTGCCTATACTTGAGCCAAGACTGAAAGTTGGTTCTAGAATATTCAGCTGAGCTGCCAACTCTAGTGCCTGGCTGGACTGAGACTTAAAAAATGCCCTGCCAAAGGTTTTCTGAAGAATGAGAAAAAAACGAATGCTTATGGTGTTTCTTTCTTGGAACTTTGTAATGTACACACTCATGGAAGGCTCTGAGAAATTCGCTGTAAAGAAACCTGCCAAATTAACTGAGAAATGTATAGAATTATTGAATCACTATATTGTACACCTGAAACAAATATAAGACTGTATGTTAATTATACTTCAATTAAAAAAGAACAAATTAGGAATTAGCAACATGAGCATATTACATAGATATATGACAAAATACACCAGAAGAAATAGCAAATGAGTTTAACGTGGTTCTGGGACTGGGGGGCGTGGCCAGGTAATGCAGAGACCTCACTTTTTTAGTTGCTGTTGTTGTAAGCCTTTTAACACTTATTTTGACTTAAAAACAGTCTGTATTTGTAATACTCACTTTGATAAAATAGGTTTTGACTATAAATAAAATTCTTAAAAGAAAAAAAACAGTGGGGACGTATGTTTTCTCACAAGAAAAATATACTATTTCACACCTGAAAGTGCTAACAATTTCCTTGAGCTGAGTCATTTTTGGGAACTTCAACTCTAAGATTGGTGCTCAGTCACAGCTGTCAGAGCCAGTCATGGATTTCCCAATAACTCCAACCTGGAACCATCCTGTGGTACATTCAAGGCCCATGGCAACCATATTTGATAAGCACATCCCACTGTCACCCATGATGGGGAAGGGTTATCCTTCATTGGCTTCTTTTCTTGAAATCATGTAATTTACATAAATAAAATATGTTTATTAACCATAAATTAATGATACGGAAGCATTACTGGATAACTTGTTGTTTTAAATATATTCCCTGTTAACACTTTTATCTCCAGTGTAGTGAATTCATCATTAAGGGAGTTGCTAACTTTGTCAAGGTGATTTGAATCATTACAGACCACAATAAAAATGATGTTGACTTTTTCCTTTAAACAAGCAAATCAAAAAAGAAGCCTGATGAATTGTATTTAATCCAGAATTCTTCTAAACACCTTTGAAATGGAATCCTTAATTTTGAGAAACACCTATCAAATCAGATGAAACTACGTTTTGTTGGAAAGCGTTTTGGGACATACTGGTGTATACATGGACAATTTATATTCCTTAGTATGATAATGAGAGGGTGTGGGAGGAAGCACCCAGGAAATGGAAAGATGAAGAACAGGACCAATAGCCTTCAGGCGCTACCAGTAAGGGACCCAATTAGGAAAACAGGACCATCATTTTGCTGAAGAACAAATAATTATTTTAGCACTTGAAAATCAGCACATGTGTAAATGCATATGATAATTTTAAGAAATTACCAGAAATGTAAGATTCAATAAATAGAGCAGAATTTTTTAAGATATGAAGTGCTATCCTTTATTTTTCCAGAACGTTTACCCAAGAATATCTTTGGAGAGTTTATTTAGAGAGAAATATTCCTGTTTGCTCCCTTAAAACTCTTCAATTCATGCCATGCATAAGCGTAGACATTTCTACTTTGTGCTCCCTCACCACCATGTTCTGAGGGTTTCAAGCAGCCCACTTCTCTTGTCTTACTAACGTCTCCCCTTTGGGTAGAAGTAGCTCAGAGTATTGGAGTGTGCAGTGAGCGCGGTCTGGTCCCCTGAGGAATGTGGGGAGCACCTCAGCGAATATCAAGCTCTTCCTTGTACACACTCACCTCTCAGTGGATCCTGAATATTTACGTAAGCCATTGAGTAGAATGCAAACAAAGGGCTCATGGTTAGCATGTTTTCTGGAGTTGCTGCCTCTTCCCAAAGCAGAGATTTAATGTCAATTCTCTTCTTGGAATTCAGGGAAAAAAAGAAACAGGGGAAAATGTGTGCTGTTGTGTCAATGCTATAAATATTTAATGTTATAAATGTGTATCTACGGAGTCACAAACATCTACCAAATAACAATTGCTAATTTTCTATTTTGCCAAAAATTTATTTTCCTGAAGTGCAAGTACTGGAGGTAGGAGTTATGAAGGAGAGGAGGAAAGCAAGGAGGAGAGAGGAAGGGGTGGGGGAGGAAGAAGGGAGAAAGCGGGGGGGGGGGGAGGAGGGTGGATCTTGGGGGGGCCGGGCATTTAAAAAAAAAAAAAAGATCCAGATAACTAGCAAAGTATGTGACCAAAGTGCCAGCCAAAAGCTGAAGTCACCCCTAATGTATGGGACAAGGGNCAAAAGGTCTGTGTCTGCCAGAGAATGGAAAATTATCTGAATGTCTCTACTGTGAGGAATGACTTCCCCACAGGCTTTCTGACACTGAAAATTTCTTTATCTTGAATCAAACCAACAAACAACAATATATATTATTATACTATATTGTTATATAAGAATATATAATAAAATATATATAATGCATATGATAAAAATGTGTCTATATATGCTTAGAACTATATGCTTTCATAAAATAATTTGATGATAAAATAATAGCTATAACTCACATTAAAATGACTTAGTGCCGACAACATGAACAAACGCTAAATGCGCACTGGGTGAAAAGTGGACGATGATATATGATTACAGATGAATGCTTAGGCTTCCCCCCTGACTCCTGCAGCCCTGATAATTTAGCTGTAGTTACCTCTCTAAAGCAAGTATTCAATATGCCCTAGCTCAATTTCCCCTTTTATCAATGTTCTTTCACTCGCATACATGTTTGATTTTTTATTGGAAAATTACAAAGAAATCCTTTGTTCCCTGGGGCACCTGACTAGCTCAATGGGTAGAGCCTGCAGACTCTTGATCTCAGGGTCAAGGTTGAAGCCCAACACGGAGGGTGGAGCCCACTTAAAAAAATACAAATAATAATAATTAATTAATTTAAAAACAAAACAAAAGAAACTTTGGTCCCTGAAATATGTTGATTTCATCACTGAATAGGAATGACTTGGCTGAGTTGCATAGGATTTACGTGGTGAACTGAGCATTCCCAGCTCCCTGCTCTGACAGACTCTGGGGATCAAAGGTGGCAGAAACAGAATCTGGGATTGTCAAGACTCTGTGTGTTCCTTTAAAAGCAATGATGCTTATAGTAATATACCTGAAAAGCCAAAGGTGTGGATAGTGGATGTCTGAGCCAAGTGGTCTAGGAATACAGAGTCACAAGTGTGTCTTGTCTAGGATCTCTGGGCTATCTTAGCTTGCAGCTGAACTTTCACGTAGCTTCAGGTCATGATCCTTATTCTCCGTCCACACAAGATCTTCTGAAAACATAGATTACAAATGACACTCACTGCTAAATGCCCTTCCAGCTATGAATGCCCTTCCTTCTGTCACCCTAATGGAAATTTCTTGCCCAAATATAGGCGTCTTCTTATTAAGTAGGTATCAATTACTTAGTGGGTAAGAATCTACCCTCAAGAATACTTGGGTTCAAGACAAAAAGTCTTTTTTTTTAAGATGTTATTTATTTATTTGAGAGAGAGATAATGAGAGAGAGAGAGAGAGAGAGAGAGAGAGAGAGAGAGTAAGCAGAGTGGCATGGGGGCTGGACAGGGGGGGCAGAGGGAGAGAGGGAAGTAGACTCCCTGTTGAGCAGGGATCCCAACATGGGGCTCGATCCCAGGACCCCGGGATCATGACCTGAGCTGAAGGCAGACGCTTAACCAACTGAACCACCCAGGACGCTTAACCAACTGAGCCACCCAGGCGCCCCAAGACATGACTTCTTTGCATAATTCCTATGTGAGCCTTGGAAAGTGATTTTCCTCCCCAAAACTATTTCTCCTCTGTAAAACATGGATAAAAGTATTACCTACTTTATGGAGATTGAGGAAAAGAAAATTGATTCAAAATGTTTAACGCATTCTGGTACATAGGAAATGATAATAAAAAAAATAAGGTGCAATTGTGATCTAACTTGGATTTGGAGAAAACGTGACAATAACCGCATTGGCAGAAGTGGACTGGTTCTATGCCTTCAAAATGAGCCGGGTCCAGCTCTGCACCCAGGAATGCCAGAAGATCCTCTACAAGAAAGGAGACAAAGAAGAGAAACTTGGAACTGTTCTCTATTGAAGGATGATAAATACTTCATCTCTATTATTCATATACAGTAATAGGGGTGTCATTGACTAACTCAGGATTGCTGAGCTTTATTAGTTTCATGTATAAATCAGGCATAATACAATTTGCACACTGTTGACCTAAAAAGTCATATAAATGCTGTTCTTATTGTTAATTTTTTCATTGGTCCTGACATAAATGAAATGAAAACTAGGAACTCTAACCACTAGGATTTGTGTTTTATCAAATTGCAGTGAAAAGCTGTTCACATTACTCTGGGGAATAAAGCCATCCCTTTCCTTGTTCTTTGCAGGCACATGGATGCACACAAAGACCATTAATATGTGTGTTATATATAGTATTTTTCACTTATAGCACAGTCCATGAAAGGCTTCCATAATATAGTTTGTCATACCTAACTGGGTATTTTAAAGAAATAGATTATTTCAGGTTTAGTTCATCTTAGCCTTGGCTGTCATGTTTCTTTCTGGCTGGAAATAGACCACGGATTTTATGAGACTCTAAACAAGCAAGCAAAACAAGAATTAAAACCACCATGAAAGTGTAATACTTTCTTCCTAATCATTTAAATATGTCAACAATAAATGCCTAAGTTTCCTCTGATGGGTCAATAACTGAACTGTGGACGTACAGTAGATGTACAGATGTATGAAGATGCAATCTCCATGTCAGTCTGATGGATCACGGCAAAATTCAGGACTCCTGCACTCAGAAAGCCCAAATATTGTTTTGTGCAATCTAATCTAGTTCTAGAAATCAAATCCTACAAATGAGTTTGACTAACATGGAATTCTATGACTTCTTCACTGTGTTCTCTCTTTTCCCTTTGAAAGCCTGAAGAACATTTCACAGTGAAAAAAAAAATGGGTTACCCGAAAAGGACTTTCTTCCAGCTTGCTCTTGCATCTTGCCCAGTGTGCATGTCATCCCCACCCCTGACTCATTACATGCTTCCTGGGATGCCGGGCAAAGAGAATGCCAGGACTGCAGGGAATGTACCAAAGCCACTGAGGTCACTGTATAAACAGACTTTGCTTAAAGGAAATCTTAAGAGATCCCAGGAAATCTGAAACCCATTGAGGTTCAGCCGAGGGAAAAGACGCCCCCACTCCCTAATTCTCTCTTGCTTAATCCATGGAAAAAGATTTAAGCAGACAAGTTGCTGAGTTTAAGGTCAAATCGAAATTCTTTTCCCACCTCTTTTCATTTTTTCCAAGCCAAACATTCTACTGGCTCCAAAGCAGAAAGCATAGAAGTTTATCCTTACTTGCCCTAGAAACCCTGTTATTTTCATCTTAAATAACCAGTCTCTGTGCTTGGAGCTTTTAACCCACTACTCAGTGAGGTTTCACTGGATTTGCTCCCCCCTGATTTGTCTCAATTTGTACCATTTTAATTTGTAGATACATAAGCCAATGCGTTGAATTTTGCTTACCTACAATAACCAACCATCCTACTCCACCTACATGGTTTCTCTCTAGCTCAAATCTCAATTTTCAATTACTCCCTGTAGCACAAGTCTATAAAGATGGTCTCAATTTTCTTTTCTTCCATCTTCTTTTCACCTATTCTGATTAGGTCTTTGCCCAAATTAACACTCAAGTACAAGTCACCAATGGCTTCCACCTTACAAAGCCCAATGATCATAAATGCTAAATTGATTCCTATAAAACTTCTAGAAGAAATATAGGACAAGACTTTTGTCAACTTGAGTTAGTTAGGCAAAGGTTTCCTAGGCACAACAGGAAAAGTCTAATTCATGAAAAAATAATATATTGTACTTCATCAAACATAGAAACTCCCAGCCTTTGAAAAACACCATTAAGAGAAGGAAACGACAAGCCACAGACTGGGGGAAAAAATCTCTGCAAAGCATATACCTGATAAAATCTGGCATGCCTGAAGAACGTCTGTAACTCACTAATGAGGAAACAGACAACCCAATTAAAAGATGGGCAAACTATTTGAAGAGAGAGTTCACCAAATAAAGATAACAAGGCTGGCCGATAAGTACATGAAAAAATTGCTTAATATCATTAGTCATTAGAGAAATGGAAATTAAAACCACAATGATATACCACATTTTAGAACAACTAAAATTATAACAAAGAAAGGAAGAAAAAAACCTGTGAAACCAATGGAGATCTCATATATTGCTGGTGGGAATAAAAATGGTTCAATGACTTTGGAAAACAGTTTAGATTTTTTTTTTTAATGAACTTAAACATGCAATTACCGTACAACCCAACATTGTGTTGCCTTGGCATTTATACAAATGAAATGAAAACCCATGTTCACACACACGCACATGCAAATCCTATGTGAATATTTATGGTGGATTCACTTGCAGTCTCCCCAAACTGGGACCAACCCTCAAGAAGGATGCCTAACAAACTGAGGTTTATGCACCCAGTGGATACTACTGTGAATAGAAAAAACTCCCAATACATGGAACAACCTGAGAATCTCACATTCTTCTAAATGCAAGCAGGTTTTAGAAGCTACCTACCGAATACTTCCATGTACATGACATACATGCCAAACTAGAGGGACAAAAAACAGATCCATGACTGGATGTGGAAATGGTGTTTACTAGAAAGAGGCACTGAGAATTGTGGGTTTTGCTGAAAAATTTTATGTCATAAGTATGCTGGTGATAACACAACTGTAAATGTTTCTCGAAACATGGAACTGGGGGCGCCTGGATGGCTCAGTCGATTAGGCATCCAACTCTTGATTGAGCCCCACATCAGGCTCCGTGCTTAGCGGGGAGTCAGCCTGAGAGTCTCTCCTCTCTCTCTCTCTCTCTCTCTCCCTCTGTCCCTCCCCACCCCCATTAGTACTCCCTCTTAAAAAACAACAACTTAGGGAACTGTATACTCAAAAGGACAGATTCTTCTGTATGTAAATTGTACCTTATTTTTAAAAATAGAACAAAGTTCATGGACAGTTACTTCATAACCATCTATAGTAACTGATTATCATTCAAAAATTAATCCAGTGGTCAATTCTAGGCTCTCACCTCTCTGAGGTCATTTGACAAAGGTGACCTGAATTACTTTTCCTTTTTAACGTTTCGCTTCCTAGATGACAAACTTTTCTCGTTTCCTTTCTATGTCACTGGCTGCTCTTCCACAGGCTCACATGCTGGCCTCTAATTCTCCAAGCCCATCTGTTACCCCGTCTTCTTCTCGCACTCCACTCTGGGCACACTGGCTACCTTGCTGCTCCTCAGCCGAGCCAAATGCTTTTCCGCCCATTTGCTCTCCGTTCACACGGAGCACAGTTCCTTGCAAAGTCGATTCTCTGTTTTCAGGTCTCTGCTCCAGTCGCATATCCTGAAGGTGGCCTTCCCTGGCCACCCTATCTAAAAGATTTGCCCCCAACACCCCAGGTCTAGCGGTAGTTCCTTTCATGAAATAATCTGTTTTCCATAGCACTTATCTGGAATGATCTTTGGTTGTCGTCTGTCTCCCATTGGGGCATATAAATTTCATGAGAGCTGAGGCTTTATCTGGATGTGCTGTATATCTGTATGTAAGACAAGGCCTAGCACACAGCGGATTCCAGTAAACACACACACACGCGTGTGCACGCTTCTTCTCTCCTTTACTCCTTGCTCGAAAAGTCTCACTTCACTCATCCGTAAGTAAATTAACCATAGATTGGACCCTATGAAATTGTGAAATTGTCAATATTTAATCACTTTGGAGCTACAGGATGGATATTTCATATGTTCAAATGAACACGGTTGTTAAAAAACCAAATGAAAGCACACATATGTGCCAATGACACAGAGATTAAAATAATAAAGGTGCTAGATCGGTCGACCATCATGAACAGAATATTCTTACCGATAAATAAAATCCAGTGTTGCCCCTGTGGTGACTTCCTGTGGAAGCCTATAAGCCAGTGGACAGTGACAGGGCACCTGCTTCCTGAATGATAAGAAGAAATGAATGGATTTCACACTGACAGCTTGTTAATCCATTACCTGGCAACCACAACATCAGAGACCAATCCTCATTTTCAAAAACCCAAGTTCTCTCTTGAAGTCTTATTTAAGTAATATCTGTGCAATCTGTGAATGAAGCCAGGGCAGAGACATGTAGAAAAATCACAATGGCATTCACTGACAGATATTAGCTCTTTCTCTGCTAATACAGAGAATGGATTTTTTCATTTTTCTTTCTAGCACACCAACTATAATTAAATTTAAGAAGTGCTAAGAATTAATGCTTTCTTTTTTTCTCTTTCTTACAACTGAAACAAATAATCCCATGGTATTTGCGCATTATACTTAATTGCAAATGGTAATCGACAGCATAAATCTTAAATTAGTATGCTAGCTTCAGCAACATCTATTTGTGCCTTCAGCCTTTAATACTGCAGATGGCTTAATACGGAATAATCTCTATTTTTCAATCTCTTCAGCTGCTTTTACCTTTGTAAGTTTTTTTACTCGAAGTTTCTCCCGCGGCTTTGTGAATATAATAGAGCTATGGGGGTCTAAAACCCATCCACTGGGAACTTGATGGAGTTTCTATCCATCGTGTGGGTTTCCCAACTGGGGATCAGATGGAAGATTTCCTTCCTTATTCCTTTTCTTATTTTCTCCCATTGGCTAGTGTAATTTATAAGCCTACGCAGTCTTTGAGTATACTTAAAACCTGATGTTTATGCTTTTGAAAAATATGGCACTAATTAAGTTTACCCTTCTGATAACTCAGTTTATGTACACGATCATCACACTTTGCCGACTTAGTCAATGACGCACATGGTCTTCTTGCCAGGAGGATGTGTAAATGCTCTCAGTCATGAATTAGTTAGACACTGGATGAACAAAGAATTATTACTAATAGCAAGAGAATCAACTCAGTTAAAATGAGAGTGATACCTTACCATGTGAAAGCAAGGCAGAAATTCCTTGAATATACATAATAAATACCTAAAGTTTCTTCTCATACTACCTGAATTTTGAAATTTACCGGGCAGTTTTTTTTACTAGCCACTTCTGAAATATCCCAGTAAAATGAAGGGACTGCTTACAAATCTCACCATGAAGACACTGATAAGGATTTACCAAGGAACCAATATATAGTATGTATTCCAATTAATGCTGGTTAATTTGGAAGCTTGTAAAGTTAACTGCTTATATTGTTATAAAACAGGGTTCTATAATAGCACAGGTAGAACATACACATGTATTTGCATGTATGTGTGCGTGCAAACACACATGTGGGGGTGTGTGTATGTGTATGTGGTTGTTCATAGGAACAAATGCAAACGATACTAGCATGGTCTAAAAGACCACAGTCCAATAGCAAGGGGGCAAATACGATGATGATGTCTGCTGGGGGAAAAAATAAACCATGTAGACATCGTGATCTTATCCAGTCCTTCTTATTGGACATTTGAAGATGTTTGATTAAACTGTGCATATGTGGGCATTTGGGAGGGGTGGACACTTTAATTCATAAATTTATTTTCCCTGTTTTCAAACTATATAGGTTTTGTCAAATAAACACGTTCAGAAAAAGAAGGGTGGTTTAATAAAATAGATGAGAATTGAAATGCTCACAAAAGAAGGAAAGATAAAGAATGTAAAGTGGGTTTTTTTGAGGCACCTAATAGATTTTTCCTGCCTATGGCAATTCCCATTGGGGGGGAGGATTGCCGTATGAAACACGGAGAGGAATTCCTATTCTCGATACCTAATTATTGTACACTAACCTAGACTTGTAAATTTGGTGGATATTACCTATTTTGCTGTAAAGCATGCCTTCCTTAAATCTCCTAAGGCTTGGCTCTACTCTAACAATAATTCTTAATGCTGGTCATGTATTAACAACACCAAGAAGTTTTTAAGTAAAACTGATGTCTACACTCCTCTATAGAGCTATGACATCAGAATTTCTGAGGAGTGAGACCTGGAAAATCATAGTTTCAAAAAATATATCCATTTTCATTGAAGTAAAATATGCCTACGGAAGAAGGCAGCTCTCATAAATGTATAGCTTCCAGAATTACCACGAAATGAACACACCTATATTCTGGTAACTAAAACATCACCAGCGTCCCACCTACGGGCCCTCCTAACAGGCATCAATGTTCTTAGAACTTCTCAGCAGATTCTAAGGTAAAGCCAGGGATGAGAACCACTCTATCGACTGCTAATTGTTTTCTACACCATCTTCTCTGTTTCGACTGAGTTCTGAGGAATGAGTTATGAATCGTTATTAATTACATACTCTATGCTGGTGATTGCACAAACATGATCTTGTTTTATTTTTAAAATAACCATTTAGAATAGTCTGCATCATACCTTTTTGTACAAACGAGGGAGCGGAGGCTGAAAAAGGGGTATAATTTGTTGAAGGGGTACCATTAATGTGGGGGGACTGGACTGTCAACCACATTAGCTTGGTGGCTGGAAGTGAAAACTGGAACCAGACATGGGATGCCTGGCTGGCTTAGCTGTTTGTTTGCCTTTGGCTCAGGTCATGATCCTCACGTACTGGGATCGAGTCCCTTGTCAGGCTCTTCTCTCTCTCCTCCTGGCTTGTGCTCTCTCTTGCTATCTCTGTTTCTCTCTCTGTCAAATAGATAAATAAAATCTCTAAACAAACACAAACAAAACTGGAACCAGACAGGCTTAGGTTTGAACACTAATTCTACCACTTCCTACAAGTGCAATCTTAAGTCCACTGATTCAGTTTTCTTATCAAGAAGATAGAGATCACAATGTCATCTAGCTCATCTCACTGGGCTTGCATGTAAATGACTCCAGATAGTGCTTTGTAACTATGATTTTGGCCAGTGTTGCTCTTAAGTCTGATTCCAGACCCAGGTTTTCCTACTCTCCCAAACTGCTTCTTCTAAAAACCTAAATTAAAGAAGCCCAGTTCATGACCTTCTGTCAGATCTTTTTTTTTTTTAAGATTTTATTTTTAAGTAATCTCTACATCCTACATGGGGCTTGAACTCACAACCCTGAGATCAAGAGTCACATACTCTACTGACTGAGCCAGCTAGCCACCCCATGAGTTCTTATCAGATTTTAATGCCATAATTACTTAATTTCTATGAGGAAAAGGTCATCATAATATATACACATCCCAGTGTGTCCCCAAATTCTAAAAACACGGGGCAAACAGTATGCTTATTAGTAATGTTTTAGATTAATAATTAGACCCACTGATTTAAATCTTGAGGGACTTCATCTGAAAAGGTGTCCAGATACTGAAGAGAAATATATTAAAATATTAATTAGAAATGAATTTGACATGTTTCACAATAAATGTATCATAATTTTCTTCTTTTTTATGGAATGGAGACAATAGATAGATAGATAGATAGACAGATAGGTAGGTCTGTATCTTTATAAACAGGTAAGGAAAGTAGATTAAGTACAACGTATCATGGGATTTCCTTTCCTGGTCCCCTGAGACTGAGCCTGTCTGCCATACAGAGCCTTTAGAAAGTTAAGAGCTAAGGAAAATAACATTCCACCGCTGTTGTCCTTTCAGGTTAGCAAACACAAGCTGAAAACAGCAAAATATGGAAGTCTGCGCCAGATACCTTTGCCTTACTTCATTACAATGTTGGGGAATTTCCACCGGAGCGTTGGGATGGGTCCTGTGAACAAGCTCCTTCCTTATTAGACCGGTTACCTCACTTGACCCATTGTTATTGCTAACCATGCAACTCCTCTAGGGAAGAGGAAAAGAGAGAGGAAAAGACAGAAGCGGGAGTGGTTAAGGGTCACACATCACCCTTCTACTTCATAATGTGAGCAGCTAGAGATGAACAGCTTTCTTTAAAAAATGTCATCGGTTCCTCAGAACTGGGTTCTAGGAATCTCATAACGAAGACAGACATACTTATGGACAGAGCTGTGATGATTATCAGCAGGGTGTGTGAGACAGGCCTGTGACACTTCAGTTGGTCAAGTATTCTCTTCAGCTGTCTCAGGTGTAAAAGGTTTCTGTTACCCCTGTGTGATCTGACTTTGGAAGGAGGAAGACAAAAACTGAGGTGTCATGGGGATTTATTAATGTTGTTTTCTTGTTGTTTGCTTGTCTCTCTACAAGGCTGTAGGTTTCCTGGATAAGCCGGTCAGAGACTGGCCCAGTACTCACGAACTCACTGAGATCTTAGAGGGTCGGTGGATCTTAAGGGCAGGGATAGTTACCCACAGGGAGCTTCCCACAAATTTCAGTTCTGACTCATTTCCCCTGCACTCATTCACCTGTCCGGGTCTTAAAGTTTTATTTTATTTATTTTTTTTCTGGTTCTTAAAGTTTTATTACTTTGACCTAGTAGATTGGATCCCAGAGAATGTTATTTTAATGTCAGTTTATTTACTCTTAACGTCAAAGTATTTACTCTTAATATTATATGTCATTAACTCATTTTTTTATTATGGACAGACGAAAGTCTGGAGCAAGAGCAATCAAAAAGACTATTAAATAGGAGCTTAGAGGACTAAGGAAAACTTCCTATTTGAACCATTCCATCATCTTTTCAGGACTCAGCCAAATTGTACAAAACGATCACAAGTTTTGCCTTTAGGGGAAGTCACATCAAGGATGATGATGAAAAGAATAGGAACAGAGATGTAAGACTTGTTTAGAAAGGATCCAGGGGTTTTCTTTCTTCTCCTTTTTAAGATTTTATTTATTTGAGAGAGAGAGAGAGAGAGAGAGAGAGAGAGAGAGAGAGAGAGAGACAGCGAGAGAGGGAACACAAGCCTAGGGAGTGAGAGAGGGAGAAGCAGGCTTCCCTCCAAGCGGGGAGCCCAGTGCGGGTCTTGATCTCAGGACCCCGGGATCATGAGCCAAAGGCTGATGCTTGATGACTGAGCCATGCAGGCACCCGACCCAGTGGTTTTCAAATGTAAGCTGTCAGTAGCTGTACCATGAACTACTGTTGTTGCTGCTTTCTGACAGGCATGATAGGATTCATCCCATATAAAAATGTGTGATGATAGATAAAGGTTTCAGCCTAATGACTAAGTTTTCAATCATGATAAGAATAGAATGTATAACAGCGATGCCGTTGGGTATATTTTGTACCTAATTTAGGATTTAACCTTGCTCTGTTTCTGGTACACTGAAGTTACTAGGGATGTGTCTTCATACTAGTAAAGGTCAAGTTGATGGTGAGCCATTTGGAAACTGGATACTATTCTTTGGAGTTAGAATATCTGCCGTCAGCCACGCAAACCAGTGCCTACCAAAGTCAATTTCACAATGCAGGCTTTCTCGACTGTGGATGCTTTGGGCTGGATAATGATCTGTTGTCAAGGGCTGCCCTGTACATTGTAGGATGTTGAGCAGCTTTCCCAGACTCTACCCACTAGGTGACAATAGGACCCACTCATTTGTGGCAATTAAACAATGTCCCCCGACATTGCCAAATGTCCCCTGGGCGGGGAGGTGGCGGGGATGAACCTAGCTGAGATTCTCTTTACTAATGTTTCATCCCTCCTCAACGGTTTTGCGATGGGATTTACATGACAAATTCTGCAATAGTATAACTCTTAAAGATTCATATTTATTATTAGCATATTAAAGATTCCAAAAAGTCTTATTGCAAAGAAACCAATTTATTTTTGTTTAATTTAACATTTCCCAAATATTTTGACTACAGAATCATCTGTATCTCAGTAATTGCTATTATAAATCTCTGCACTTTGTTACAAAACACACCAGAAAATCCTGGCGAAATTGAATGTGTACACAAGCACTTGATTTGCTTAGAAGAAATTCTTAAAGCTTCAGAGTTTCTTATTAACTATGTGATGTATTTGTATACCTCTAAGTTTGAAAAAAGTCTTCATTTCCATAGATAGCCTTAGCATCGACTACAGTAAACCAACGAATTCTTTTTATAGCACATAATGGTTTACAAAATTACTTGGCAAGTGTGAAATAATAGAAAATACATATATTGGTCTCTGGCCCCAGTTCCTAGCACAGAGCTTCTAAAACCCTTGTAATTTCCTAAGTGATAAAAACACTGAGAGCAGCTTTTGTTCTAATATAGGTTTCCCCCTGCTATCCAAAAGCAGAACATTCCTATGAATCTGAAATGGCTTTAAGAGAAAAAGCAATGATCATTAATTTATGTGAAAAATTTTTTGAGTGTTCCCAGATCCAAAAAAATAAGCTCTCTTCGGCTTTTCTGATACCTTAGGGCCCATCGAACGAATGCACAAAGTAAGCCGCAATAAAGCCCAGATGTTCACAGTCACAGTTCAAAGCTAGGGCAGCCCAATGGTGAGATGAGTGTGGTCCCCTGGAAAGGAGGTCCGTGGGGCTGCTCTGGCTGCTGAGACCACGCTGCCCATCCACCAGCTCACTGCAAAACAGACACCCATTGGTATTTTCCCTTTTCATCCTTTTTTTTTTTTTTTTTGGTAAAAGCAAAAGTCCTCTTTGATTTTGTCTGGTTAGCAAACATATACTAATGTGGGTCTTTTCCTAAAAGTGAACTTTTAAAAAGCAGGGGATACTTGTATTTGGTCTTTGACCCTGGTGTCTGACAGTTCTCAAAATACTTGTAATATCCTGGGTGATAAAAGTGTCTTTTAATCTAATAAGGCAGCTCTTGGTGGGTACTAGGTAGCTTCAGGATGGGGGCTGGTCTCTACAAAGACCAAGCCATGATGAGAAATTTGGAACTTCTAGCCTCTTCCCCCATCCTCAGGGAAGGGGAGAAGGGTTGGACTTTGGGTTAATGATCCATCATGCCTACTGATGAGGCCTCCTAAAGTCCAATTAGTATATGGGTTTGAAGAGCTTCCGGGCTCATGAACACGTGGAAGTATGGGAAGGGTGGTGCCCATAGAGAACATGGAAGTTCCACACCCTTCCCATATACCTTGTCTCAGGGATCCCATCACTTGGCTGTCTATCTCTATCCTTTGTTATATGCTTAATAATAAACCAGTAAATATAAATTTTCCTGAGTATGTGGAGCCATTCTAGCAAATTTGAAGCCAGGGAGGGGACTGTGGGACCCTGAATTATACTGTCAGAAGTACAGGTGACAACACGTGTCTTGTGGTTGGTGTCTACAGGAGGGATCTCATGTGAACTCCAGATAGTGTCCAAATGGGATTGATTCAGAGGCCACCAGCTGGTATCACAGAGAATGGTATGATGTGGGGAAAACCCACACATCTGGTGTCACAGTGAAGTGTGGTAAGAGTGTAGGAGTGAAGGAGAAGCACACAGACAGTGTTTCCTCATTTTGCAGGGGACATTCATTCTTTCATTTCCAAGATATAGATTAGATATTAGTATTATTCTTCATTATGAGTGAAGAAAGTCTTAAGAATGTGAAGTGACTTGCACAGGGTCTTACTACTTCAAAATGGGGGACAGAAATCTCGACATTCCCAGATCCCACATTTGGTCACAGTACACATCATAGAAGTAATCACTTGGTACACTGCTACCCTTCTCCAACAGGGCACAAGCCATGCAATGAACACGGGACCACCCTCCATCTCCCCATATCCACCAGGGATTAGCTTCATCAACTCAGCTTAAATCCATCCCTATTCACAATGACTGGTTCGGTGACAGGGACCTAATCCAAGCCTACTCAGAGTATGGCATTGGATGACTCTCCTAGGAGTCCACACTTGACCTAAACTGGTCTAGTGGGAGAATGGTCTAGGTTTTTAGTGCAATGCTAGGGGAATGGAAGCCTTTTGGTCAGGTCAAGCTAATGGTCAGGTTAACAGATGTGAGGTCATTGATTGCTGGAAGTTTTAGCTGCCATGTGGGAAACTCACCTCCATAGAAAGCCAACACATGGAGGACAGACCCAGAAAATTCCAGAGTAAGAGATGCCACACCCCATTAGAACTGCCAAAAGCCAGATCTACCATTTGATATTTCCAGTCATCCAATATTTTCTTTATTATTTTGTCCACTTGTATTTGGGTTTGTGTCAATCGCGATAGAAACCATTCTTAGCAATGCATGTGAAAAAAAAGTAGTAATAAATGACTTGTCATTTCAAAACCTAGCTATTGCATAGAAAACAAGAAATTTGACTTAAAATGTGTTATCAATTTTAAACCAGTATATATTTATATCACAACTGCTAACTTAGGTGTGTCTAAGCTAGACTGCTGTTAGTCACAAACTCTAAAACAGAATGAAAACAAATTCCAGGTGGTACGGTTAGACATGGTTAGTGTTAACTCTAAAGGAATGCTGCAGATAACCAGCTAACTGCCAGATGTAAAAAAATAATAATCATAAAAAATTCTGGGGAGAATGGCATGGGTGTAGCTTCGTAAAAGGAGAAAAGTCAGGATTAACAAAGAATTTAGTATGTAACATATTGGTATTGGTTATTTAGTAATGGTATTAAGGAAATTCATCTGAAGCAGTAAGAAAAATAAGATATCAGTTGCATACTTTTTGGCAAAATAGATGAATGGTCCTGCTTAATTATTTAATTCACTGTGGAGAAGCTGGAATTGAGGAAAAGATTAAAATCAGTCCAAATATTTTTCCAGTTTTCTCCTTAAATAGAGTCTCATAAGAATTATTTCTCTTTCAATTCCAAATCTGAGATCTAGTTCCTGCAAGAGACACATTTCTTTATTATTTCTGTAGCTAATAATTATTCTAATGTGGTTAGTTTTCTGTCCTTTGAAGCCCAGACACATTTATAGTGGTGGATAACAAAGAATGTTCTTTAAATACTGTCACATACCAGTGCCATTCAAAGAAATGCCCAATGCGTCCCCGACTGTGTCCCAGAGTTGCTAACTCTTCATGTGGGGGAGCCATGGAATAATGAGAAACAGAAGCTACTGCCTAGACAATAAAAGTAGGGTTCTGAACAATTCTGAACCCATTTTTATTATCTCAGGTAGTAGTTCTCATCTATAAGAAACAAACAAACAAACTCAATAAAAGGGAAGAAGATCTACTGACAACGGCCACCTCCCAATGGAGTCTTGAAAAGAAAGGTATTTCTGGATATGCAATATTTCTAGAGACCTCAACAGCAATAATCTGGAGGTCTTTATTATACACCCTGCTGGGCCCACATTATGGTGTAAATACCCTCCACATGCCCACTTTTAATGTCCTTTGGGAGGAAAAAGTTTCCTTAGGCTTCATTTTATAATTTTTTCTCTACCTAATTGCTCCGCTTACTCATAGTTTCTGTGACCTCATAACTTTGGCAAAGTCCATCATGGTCTTTCCAGGCTGATTTCTACAATATTTAACTTTGGTTCCTGCTGCTAAATGACTCATTCTGCTAGAATTTCGTACTTGAAGAGACTCTCACTTACTCAGCTCATCTTTGGTGAGGCAGGCCACATCACAGCTTCCTCATCAGCTTTTGGCTTGACTGCCCTTGAGTGTCCTACCTCTCAGTCTGATTAGAGATGGCTAAGGAGGTAAAAAGCCGTGTAGTAAGACGTTTCTGAGGCAGCTCGTCCTGCTAAGAAGTGTGTCCACCGTGAACAGAGTACTTGGCACGCAAAACAGCATTTAGCTCTTGCTGACCAGTAAACTGCCTACATCCCACCCACACAGTTTCAAAGTTGCCCCCACCTAACACATTCCATCTATCACACACATTCTAAATACACCCATATCTTACAAATAGGATGGTGTTAATCTTGCATCAAGGTCATCTACTGCCTCTAGGGATAATGTCAAAAGATCCTATCAAAAACTGCTTGATGATCTTAGAGTCGACTGGGTAATGGTTAAGGCCATTGTTCCGAGGCTAGACTATGAAATCTGTCTCTGATACTTAACATCTAGGCAGCTATTGTGATTTCTTTATTCTTCAGTCTCCTAGTCTATAAGATGAAAATGCTTCTCACCCTCTATGTAAGATTTTGGAGTCAATTAATTAAATCAATATATCTCAAGTACTTCAAAGACTATAGGAACATGAAATGTTACCTACTATTTTAAATAGGACCATTGAAATGCATTCGTTTTCTGTCTCCTCTCTGTACTTGTAACTTACACAAACACCACTAAATAACTGTAATAAATAGTAGTAAAACTGTAATAACTGTTAAGTAAAACTTAATTAACTGTAATAAATAATAGTAAAAACCCAAACCATCATAATAGTTATCTTGTATGGAAGAGAGAAATGAGAAGGAACCTTCGCTTCTCAGTTCTTGGAGCTCTGTATCATTCATTTGTTTCTGGTCCTAAACATATAATTCACTTTCTAGAATAGTTCACTAACCTTGAAACATGAACTTGGAACTTGAAATACCATGGTTGGTATTACAAGGCCATTTATTTTTGGATAATAAGATATTTAACAGGATGAATGACTCCAAGGATATCAGCTTGCTACCTACCTTTCTCTTAGAGTGAAGACTCCTGATACTCCTGTTCTCCAGAAATCACAGATGAGGACTTGGTTAGCTGTATCTTAGCTACAAGAAGGCACTAAATAATTCCAATTACCCCACCATTTCCACTTGCTTACACCTGATTCCTGGTACAAATTTATGTTTTACTTAAAGTCTTCTTGTTACAAGTAAACAGACTCATTCAAGTGATCTCATGATGAAGAGACCTTCTCTTAAGGATCTATGTGGTCCAGAACAAGACTTCTAGAACAAGACTTTTGAATGGAATTGAAATACCTCTAGGAGCCAGCTATTCTATCAGCATTTCTCAGGGTAAATGAGACTCTGTGTTTTGAGACTTTGTTTTTTTTCTGAGTTTCTATTCTTTTATAACTTCAGTTTGCCATATTTCCCACGTTAAGGCCTCAATACTGCCTCACAGCTTCTTTCTTTCTTTCTGCCTCTTTTGACCTTTAGCAATGGCTAGCATTTGCTGGATTTTCTTTGTGCTTCTTAATTAAAATCCCAGAAAAAGTGAATTGTGTTGGACTAGCCTCCTATATCATAGGTTCTGTATAGCTAGTAGGTTGATTACTCTTGGTCAACACCAACTCCTGCCTGATTATTTATAGAGAGAAGAGAGGATATTTCATTGTTTTACAGAGGGCTGCCTCTTCCTCTGGGGCTATGGGCAGGGATATTTCACTTAGAAGGTTCTCTACGCATAGAAGATGTTATGAATAAGATGATAATATAATAGTCTAAGATGAAATCACATCTTATTTCTCAGGGAATAGTTCTGCCCATCAGTTTTGAAGGGCCATAAATACAACTTTGCATTTAGTGGGATCAACTGAGTAGCTTAAAATCATCTAAAGTGGGAGTATTTTATCCATGGGAAATCAGCAATTATTATAGATCAGAGCTCCCTGTCACTCCACTACTCACCAGCCCCACCATCCCACATCTGATTTACCAACACTTTACTGCCTCTTACCCAGTAGTTTCAGGGGGAAAAAATGTAGTTATATGGACCAGGTACCCATTCCTGAATCTATTACTATAGTCACAGAGTAGATCAACCATGTTGTCCGTCCCCAAACCCCCATGAGCTAGATTATTGGTTGTTCTTGCTAGAATGGCAAAGACAGAAGGGAATAGAAGTGGTTTCATCACTAGCATTGAGATGATTAGAAGGAAGAATGGTGAATAATGAACATGCAAAAATCACAAGGCAAGACTCTTAGAGAATCTGAGATACATTTCAATCCACAAGACAAAATGGGACAGGGCAAACAGCTAAGATCATAAAAGATTTCAGGACACTGGGGGATTGTGTGGACTTTCCCAGTTATATTTTTGCTACCCTAAAGTAGAATTCCTTATTAAACTTAATCTCATTCAGCATAACTTCTCTAAAGTAAAATATGCATTCAGTGTATATAAGAGAATCCTAAAATAACAAGCTTTCTTCCCCTTTGAAACTCTTAGACTATAAAAATGACACCATCTATATTTTATGATCATTATTTAGAGTAATTTGGCTATTAATTATAAATGAAGCACTCAATCTTATAATCATTTAGACAATTTTGCAAATGCTCCAAAATTAGGGTGTATGTGTATGAGTGTTCAACCAAGAAAATATAATAGCATTCAATGATTATAACTTATTCTTGTCCACACAGCAAGGTCTGTTGGTTTGCCCCAAGTGACATGAGCTCATGTAACCACACTTCTGGTTAAAGTTAGAGTAATATCAAAGTAATGAACACTTGCTTATAGGTCTCCTATGGATATGAATGCAATCGTTGGGAGGTCATCCTGACCACAGAAATCATTCCCGCCAATTTACTGAGGAGTAAAACCTAAATACAAGTAATACAGCTTCTTGGCATCTTTTATTTGCTCCAGTTGATGCTAAATGCTGCAAAGATTCACAGAAGTTCCTAGGGCTCACAAGTGATACAACCATTTGACTCCACTTAATTTATGTTTTCATGAAACACGGAAAGCACAGAGGAAAAGAAGTGGGTTCCCACCCCCCACTCCCACCCACCCCCTTTCAAGAAAAGGCATTTTTGGTTTTTGTTTGTATTTCATTCTTTATCCTTGGAGTCGTCTTCACTAAAATCAAGAATTTGTTCTTTTAAACTATTGTAGTGTCTGGGACATACTGATTCAAAAATACAAAAAAACCTCCTTGATTACATTCTACACTTCTGAGCCTCAAATATCCCCAAAAAGGACTTGGACTTTCCCACTCTTCTACTGTGTGTCCCAATAAAAACACCGACTACAAAAACAAAGGCACCTCCAGTGAATTTAAGACATTCAATCATCACTCTATGCCAGTCTCTCTTTCCTCTTTGACTCTTAATCAAGACTATTTCACAGAAAAAGTGACAAAGATATCACCATACTTGTTAATAAAAGTTCACTGAATACTAAATAACTGAACAGATCAGGAACAGAAAATTAAAACTGAACCCACTCAGTCTGTATTGAGCAAACTTGACGTGAGGATACAGTGACCTTTTCACTGTCTCTGTTGAATTGACTTCGATGTGGTGTCTTTCATCCCCATGTAGGGATGAGAAAACCACCTCCTGTGGAGGTTGAGTCTTACAAGAGGTCTCCTTCCCTTGCTAAGATCCTTGCTCAAAAGAAAGGTCATGAAAGCTGCATACTGATCACATTCTAAACCTTTTTGGCCAGGACCCAGTGGAAGCCTGGACTAATGAGACTGATAAACTCTGACTTACCCTTTAAGACAGTTAGAGAAAAACACCCCGTGGTGATCATTCAAGGCCAATAGGGGAGGCCATTACCAACTCTCAGCTCTCTTAACTGGCTATTGTTCCAAAGACACTTTTAATTCACTATAATAGGCAAGTGTGCAAGCCTTCCTTTCTTCGTTCCTTGAGTGAGAAGGGGACACAAAAGTCAAAATTTCCAGAATAAAGTGATATGTCAAAGGTCGCTAGAATGGTATGCTTATCAAAATTATTGATAAAGAATTTTTATCTGTATCCGATGTGACAATTTTATGTTCAAATGATCCATGTATGTAACACTGGGACCCCTGATGCTTCGGAAATTTCAGTTCTTCAACTTAGGGTGAAATAGCAATCAGGCAGAAAATATTCAGAGTTCTTGGAGGAAAAAAATCCCATTTTGACAGAAACTCAAACAACGGATGGATATTGTTGGTTCATAATGAGAAAAAATATATTTGACATATAAGAATAATCAACGCCCCAAAGACGTCCATGCTGTAATTCCTAGAATCCACGAACGTGTTGTGGTATATGACAAAAGGGACCTTGCCGATTGTTATTAAGTTAAGAGTCTTGGGGGGGATTATCCTGGATTTCCTGGATGGCCCTGATTTGTCACAACCAAAGATTTTATGCATGTAAAGGGTGACAGAAAAGTCAGAGACAGAGGAGGAGATGTGACAACAGAAGAGAGGAGTGACACAGATGCTGGCTCTTTTTGACCTCGTGAGAACCATTTTGGACTTCTGACCTGGAACTGTAAGTTCATACCTGTGTCTTGTTTTAATCTACAAAATTGTTGTAATTTTTTATGGCAGCAATAGGAAACTAATATGTGGTCTAATTACTTCATTATTCAATCATTTAAAGATTGTGGGACAATATATATAAACCACCTAATGATAGCTCATTGTTAAAATGATTACTAACAAATCTTAGTTGACCTGCCCCTTACTTTCTAAAGAATCAGGTCACCGTCAGACTCTGTGAAAATGCATGACTGAACTATCAAATGATTTCCCATTTATACTCAACACAGACCATGTTACCGGCTTTAAAGGTATTTGCAATGTTATCAATTAAAAAAAGTCTACAGATCAAGGATTAAGCTTATTTTAATCTTACCTAGTTTAGTTTTGTTGGCAATCAAATGACACTATTCAAAAATAAAGGACAGGCAATAAAGACCTAACACTTTGTGGATTCCAGGAATTAAAAGTAGCAAAGTCCTATTTAAAAGAGTTAAGTGCCTTTTTGAGTCTCTCGAAATTAAGTAAGTTATTTAAAACATGCACTGGAGGCAACCAAAATGACCCAAAAATATGCCTCTCTATTTGTTTTAAAAGAATTTAACTAAAATGAAATGTTTCACTATTGCATTTAACTTGGGGCATTTCAATTGATTTAAACATCACGTATATGAACTCAGAAGTGTTATCATTGTTAATCATCACTTGTTTTTACAAAAAAAAAAGCTTTGATATTTTCAACAGGAAAGACAATGCTTTTAGTTCCCTTGCATTGGTTCAAGGAAAGTTCTAACCTCAGACTACGTCTGTGCCTGCAGAGATAATGATAATATTCTTCCGATCATCAAGGACAAAAGCAAATATGGGAAGCTCCAGGTGGATACTGAATCTATAAACTGAAATACCTTAATGGGGGAGTAGGGGTGGAAAAAATCATACTTTTTTTCTATAGGATTTTTCACTGAGAGAGTCAGTAAATCTTTACTAAACCTTAAAATTATTATTTGGAAAATTTTAGAATGAGAAACTTCAAGAAGGAAAATAGTTTGGTTGCAGCCAGAATACTTGGCCTGGGCCCCATCTGTACCTCGAAGGTGACCCAATGTGTCCCACCTTCACAACTGTACACACTCCTCATTCAGAATGACAGCTGGAGTCCTACACGTCTGTACAACGTAGGCCAAATCCAACACCATGCATTTTTTTTTATTAAACATGCCTAAAATGAAACATTGATTACTTCTAGAAAATTCGTGTTTTATATGCTTTCAGATTAAATATATATATAATATATATAAATACCCTTAGTTATAGTCATAAGTGTTCTGTAATCTGCTTTTCTCCCACATAATTGTCCACATTAGTCCTCAGTAATAACATTAATTTGCCTCTGAATACCTCACTGCTCTATCAAAAAGCATTAAAGTGAAAACATATTTCCCTTATTTCATTGGGGGAAAATATGATCTATTTAATTCCATCCCAATTTTTGCTAACAGAAAAATATTTCATTTAAGCAAGCTACATATGTAATCAATGAAAACCAGGAGGTACATAAACACATTTTTTTATAAAAAATGGAATGCAATGAAGGCTTATTTTACTCACCTTAGGAAGAAAAAGACCCCTAAAGGTGGTGGGTGGGACAGGTGGGCCTGAAGGTGTTGCCATCGAAAATGTTTCCTCAAGGGATTGGGGTGGCTCAGCTGGTTGAGCGTCTGCCTTTGGCTCAGGTCATGATCTTGGGGTCCTGGTATCCAGATCTTTGTTGGAGTCCTTGCTCAGCAGGGAGCCTGGGTCTCCCTCCGCAACTCCCCTTTCTCCAGTTCTCTCCTTCTCTGTCTTAAATATATAATAAAATCTTTTTAAAAAAAGAAAGCGTTTCCTCTCTGCACTATTTTTTTCACCATATTTTGGTCCCACTGTCATGAGCTCCCACTGCTTTAAATAGAGTCATAGCATAGAGAAACCCTAGAAGGGAAACAAAGTTAAAAAAAAAACAACACAAAAAACAGGAGCCCTTCAAACGGTGAGGATGCAGCGCACATGCCCAATGACCCAAAAGGCAAATGTCCTCTCCTGATCCAGTGCCTGGGAAAAGGTACTGAGTTCATCCAAAACCAGGCATGAATCCCATCTGTCTCATACAGTATTCTCAGACCGAAATCAGTCAGGCCAAGTAAACTATCTCTGCCTGAACCAATTGTGTTGAACTATTTCTTCTTGGGGCATATTTATTTTAACAAGTTTGGGGATTAAATTCCCTATTATTAAAAAAGGTGGGGGAGGGGACGGGAATTGTCTGGAAAATGGTAAAGCTTTGCAAGCACTATTTGGAGAAAGACTTATTAACTGAATTTATGTGAGATTAAGTGTATCGTGAGTATAATTAAAGATATTACCAAAGGTATAGATCATGGTCTTCTCCCTCAGGAACCATCCAGTTGAGGAAACAAGATGGTGTCCCATCTACATGCAGCAACCACTGTGAGAAAAATTATCTGAGAAACACCAAGGAATTTTGTGGGGTATTGTAACAATTAGATAAAAACATAAATATATACATACGTATGTATATATTCATAATCTTAGACCCAATAGCTTTACTTCAGAGAACTTACTAAAAAATTTAGAAATGTATGTACATGTATGATTATTGTTGTGTTCTTTGTAATAGTAAAAATTTGAATCCATCTGTATGTGTAAATAATAATATTTAAGTAACTTGGTGCACCCATATGCTGAGATAATTCAAAGCCATTAAAACGTCTCAAATAATAGCACACGAAAATGCATTTGATACATTGCTAAATTTAAACAAAGTCAGATTGCAATATATTCAAATCAATTTCAATTTTGTAAAATATCTCTATAAATGTAGACTTATGATTAGAGACATTTGAAGAGAAATAAACCAAATATTTTTAATGTATTTATTTATTTATTTGAGAGAGAGACAGCACAGGCAGGGGAAAGGGCAGAGTGAGAGTGAGGAACAGACTCCCCACTGAGTGCAAAGCCCAACATGGGGCTCCATCCCAGGACCCTGAAATCACAACCTGAGCCCCAGTCAGATGCTTAACTGACCGAGACACCCAGGCGCCCCAAAATAAACCAAATATTAACTCTAGTTTTCCCTGTTGTGAAATTTTGGGTGATGAATATGTTCTTTTTTATTCTTTGCTGTATTTTCCCATTTATTTTCAATCATTAAAAGTACTTTAACTTTTTTTAAAGATTTTATTTACTTATTTGAGAGAGAGTGACCAAGAGAGAGGGCAGGAGCAGGGGGAGTGGGAGGGAGAAGCATACCCTCCCCTGAGCAGGGAGCCCAATGTGGGACTTCATCCCAGGACCCTGGGATCATGACCTGAACTGAAGGCCGATGCTTAACTGAATGAGATGCCCCATACTTTGACATTTTTAAATGGATAAGGCATTCAACTGGAAGCAGTTTTCAGGAGAGCCTGGGGTAAGAAGAGACTGAGAAACAAGCTCAAGTAGGAATTTAGTTTGAAGTAATAGAGGCTTAAAGGGATCAGGACGTTAAGGAGTTGGTGGTTGTAGAGGAGAATGTTTCTGAAGAATTTCGAGGGGAAAATTTAACCAAATACCCAAGGAAAAGTTAACCAAATGCCCCAAAATAGTAGTCACTGAACACATATTTTTAATTTGAGAAGGAAATGGATACCTTCTGATTTTCTCCCAAATCTTCCACTCTGGTTAACTGGATAGTTCTAAAATCTTTGAGCTTTCCAAGAATCTTAAGGTCAAGCACTGAGTACATTTTCATTGTTAAGTTCTCTGAAGTAGCCATCATAGAACCTTGTCTACTTTTGAATTTAAACGTTGGCAGAAACCGCCATATCATATCGTCCATTTGGACATAATTGAGGAGTTCTGATGTTGACCAGAGATTTGTGTTAATTATAAAGCAACTGGTTGCTAAGTCCTATGATTCATTTAATAATAAGTACCATCCAGCTTCCTATATTTTGTTTTATGAGAGGAAATAGATATGGAACTAAGTAAATATTTATAAAATAGTCAGCCGTATTAGTAGATGTGCACATCATTTTTAAATTTCAAACCCTTGGCGAGAGAAGCGGCAAGATGGCGGAGGAGCAGGAGACCGATTATCATCAGGTTCCAGAAATTCACCCAGAGAGCTATCAAACTATTCTGAACGCCTACAAATTCTACAGGAGATCGAAGAGGAGAAGAGCAGTGATTCTAGGAACAGAAAAGCGACCACTTTCTGGAAGGTAGGCCGTGCTGGGAAGTGAATCTGAGGCGACGGGAAGACAGACCCAGGGGGAGGGGCGGCTCCCGGCAGGTGAGCGAGCAGCGGAGCACAGACTCGGGGCTGTTAGAAGTCAGCTCCACGGAGGGACGGCGCCCCAGAGACCAAGCGGGGGGTGAAACCCCTGCAGGGACAGTGTGGTCTCAGGACCCGCGGGGACACAAAAAGACCAGGAGAGACTCACCTTCCTCCTCCGGGAGGGGCGGTGCGGGAGCGGCTGCAGGAATCTGCCGGGTTCGGAGATTCTAAACAGGGCCTCGCGCCAGAGATAGAGACGCTTGGTCACAGGCCGGGTGAGCTCGGAGAGCAGTGAGAGACCAGGAGACGGGAGGGACAGACTGCTTTTCTCTGAGGCGCACTGAGGATTCAGGCCCTGAGCTCTCGGCTCCTCCGGGCCGGAGACTGGGAGCCGCCATTTTCAGTCCCGGCCTCCAACGCGGTACGGAAAGCGTTCAGGGAACAAAATCTCCGAGAGCGAACCCGAGCTGATGACTTAGCCTGGCCCCTGGTGAGGGCGGTGGGAATCCGCCTCAGGCAATGACACTTGAGAATCACAGCAACAGGCCCCTCCCCCAGAAGACCAGAAAAATAAACATCTAGCTAAAGTCAAGTTCCAGATTGCTGAAAACTGTGGAAGTCTGGAGCTAGGGGAAAGCAAAGCAGAGAATTAATGGCTTTTCCCCCATGACTTTAGTCGTTCAAAGTTAAATTCTTTGAATTTTTTTCCTACTTTTTTCTTTTAAATGTTTTCCTTTTTCCTATTTTAACATTTTTAACTATTATATCTTATCAATACTTTTTAATCTTTTTTAATTTTCACTGTTATAATCACATTTTATCCCTTCATTGTATTTAACCTTATTTTTTGTATACATATAGGGTCTGTTCAATTCACCAGTCTAATAGATAGAGATAGAGATAGATATAGAGATAGAGATAGAGTCAGAGACAGACATAGATATAGAAAAAGAAAAAGATAATATAGATATAGATGTAGGATTTTGTTTTATTTATTTTTGTTTGGTTTTGTTTTTGTTTGTATGATTTTTTTTTTTTTTTTTNGTTTTTGGTTTTTTCCTTCTTTTTTTTCTCCCCAGTTCCAGGTCTCTTCTGATTAGGTTAGTGTATATTTCTCTGGGGTCATTGCTACCCTTTAGTATTTTGTTCTTTCATACATCTATTCTCATCTGCATAAAATGACAAGGTGGAAAAAACCAGCACAAAAAAAGAAAAAGAACAAGAGGCAGAATGATAGCTAGGGACCTAATCAATGCGGACATTAGTAATATGACAGAACTAGAGTTCAGAATG